>VDFB02086081.1:364178884-364286770 GCA_007258455.2 Sequoia sempervirens
AGAAAGATATTTTCTTTCATTAGCTAATCAAGGAGCTAAGTTACCTTACAATTTTGATATAGAAGGGATTAAATATAATCCTGAAACTCCTCCTAATGATATTAGTGCCCTTACTCAATAGATAAAAGAATTACAAGGGCAAATAAAGGAGATGCAAGGGGGTACAACAAAGAAGTATGTTTTGGAAGACATATCTCCTTATCCATTTGATAGGAGTCTTTAAATGATCCCTTTTCCAAAACATTGCGAAATCCCTAAATTTTATAGGTACAATGGGAAAGACTAATCCCATTGAACATGTGAGGGATTTCCGAAATATGAGTCTAGAATTTTCCTATGATGATACCTACTTAATGTGATTATTTCCATGAAGTCTAGGTGCACAATCCATGGAGTGGCTTTCTAAGATCACTCCCCCCATCAAAACCTTTGAGGAGTTAATAAATCAGTTTATATCCCAATACTCCTACAACATTCAACACCATATAACAATGCTTGATCTTTGTAAAGTGAAACAAAAAGTAGGACTACGCTTTTGCAAAGGTGGAGAAGGTTTAGGCAATATTCCCATCCCATTCCAAAAGGAAAAGATGGATATCTTCATCAATGGCTTACATCCAGAATTAAGTTATAGGCTTAACCTTCATTGTCCTCATAACTTTGAAAAATTGATTGAAAATGGAATCACAATTGAAGGGGCCTTGGTTAAACGAGGAGTGATAAAACCTGATAATCCAAGTACATCCAACCAAAACAACAACTATAAAACAAGGTTTTGGAACAAAAATAAAAATGTTGTCAATGATGGTATAGTAGATACAAATAATCTATGAACAAGACCATCTATCTTTAATCTATCAAGTGCTCCATGAAACAATCAACAAGCAAATATCAACCAACAAGGAAACAACAATCAACAAGGACAAAACTCCAAACAAGAAAGCATGACCAATCAAAACACCAAGGATAATTGTGGTAATTTCAATAACAATCTCGGCAATACCCAAACATCAAACCCGTCTAGAACTCCATTCTTTTGAAATAGACAGAATTTTACCACTTTGGGTCAATCTCTTGAGTCTGCTCTCAAGGAGCTTCTTGATAATAAGGTTATCACCTTACCACCACAGAGATTATGAGCCACGAGGCAAACCACCATGATGGAATGACTCATATTATTGCAATTATCATCAATGTAAAGGTCATAGAATGAATAATTTTCAAGCTTTGTGAAATCTAGTACAAGATTTAATTGACAATGGCACAATTACAATTGAAGGACATCATACCAATGACGATCATCAAGCATTTAAAGATCCTTTACCGAACTATCAAAAGGGGGAAACATCAGATGCAAAAGCCAAAAGCATAAATAATGTTGAAGACAATATAATCTGTCACATCTATGTTGATGATCAACGAGTTAATGTTATCAAAATCAAGGGAAAACAAGAATATCAATAGGTTAATGTGACCACGAGAGGACAAGAAAAAGTTGTCCTAAAAGGAAGTTCATCTAAGACAACTATTTCTCCTCCAAGTCATTATAATCTAGTTGATCAATTGAGAAAAACATCAGCTCAAATCTCCATCCTTGAACTTCTCAAAATATCTCCCATACACAAGAATATTTTAGAAGAAGCTCTTGTAAACACAACTGTCGACACTGATCTGGATGTAAATAGATTTCAAGCTATGGTGGGACATTTTTCTTCCCCCACTTGTCTTTCATTTTCCGAAAAAGATGATGCCTCCATGACACATCCACATAATTTATCGCTCTATCTTGAAGTCATGATCCATAAACATTGAATCAGACGTGTCTTAATAGATGGAGGAGCTGGTTTAAACATTTGTACCTTAAAGATAATACATGCCGTAGGAATATCAGAAAATGAAATTGATCCATGAAGGAAAATAACTATCAAGGCATATGATGATGAAGAAAGAGCTTCTAAAGGACTAATAATGCTACTTATTAGAGTGGGACCTATTGTGAAAAACACATTTTGTCAGGTTCTAGATCGGGATCTTTCCTATAACATACTTTTGGGTCGTCCATGGATTCATGATTTGCAAGATGTACCATCAACGTATCATCAATGCCTCAAGTTTCCATACGATGGACAGGAAATAACCATACAAGCTGATTACAATAGCACACAAACTTGTTCAAATCTCCGAGCAACTCAAGACACCTTTGTGCCACATAATAGGGAGGCTCTTGCTGTTTCTTCTTCTAATCTACAAGTCTAATTGCAAGAATTGAAAAAGAATCTTGACACTAAGCTAAATTTTAAAGACAAAGGGGTAGGTGAATATTCACTATCTCTTTCTACCTTACCTCCTTCTCCAAGGTCGCATGGTCAGCCAACCTTATCTAATCAAAAGATTGCAATAGCCTCTACATCCCAAGCTTCTATGCCAATCACAAAGTTTGACGGCACCATTAAAGCCAACACCATCAAGAAGAAGTCGGGCGATAGGGACATCCTAAGTTGGCTATACAAAGATGAAGATGAATCTCTCTTGCACATTAAGTTACCTATAGAACAATATGGTAAGGGGTACGCTATCATGCAGAAAATGAGCTATGAAGGAAATGGTCCTATAGGAAAGAGAAGAGAAGGAATCGTGGAACCAATTCAACCTATTTCAATACATCCAAATGATAAAACAGGACTTGGATATGGTAAAGATATAGAAGACTCTACTTCATAGCAAGCACAACCAACTCATGAAGGAGGATCAATGTTAGATAAACCTCATGAATCAGTTTCCACCAAGGCATTAGTTCGTGATGATTCTAATGAATATGAATGGGACACCATTTATAATGATGAATTTTGGAGAGACACTGCTGATACCACATTACCAAATATGCACCTGTTCTCATACAAGGAGAAGGTTCAAGGCCTCCACTTGATTATGTTTTACAAAGCGATCATGACTCAAGTGAGGACGAATCAGATTTTAACGAGATTGACGATCAACAGGAGAATACCATCATAGACCTTGTCTACCATGAAGATGATAACCACATCATGACTTTGATAGCTCAAGACCTTACCCAACCTAATGATCCTATGCCTTTAGTTTATCCAGAACTTATTGATTGGGACAATGATGCACCTATCCATATCCCTACATTTCATGATGATGAGGACATTATAAATTTCCTTTGTTCCTCTAAAGAGGAAAACAATTGTTTTATCCAAGAATTTCATACTCACGATTTTGATAATGAGGGTGTCAAGTCTCTTAGCTGCAAAATAAATGAAATAAAAGATGGATCTATTGATGAAAACCAAAAAATGGCAGTGATAGATCAAAACAAGAGAAAAATAAAGAGCGAATCCGACAGTGAAAACCTTTCTGAGGCACTGAAGGATGAGAAACTTGACACTCTTCCCAAGCATTATCACGAAAGATCTTCTATTTTGATCGAACCGACATAATCAATTAACATAAGTACAGCAGAGTAGCCAAAAAATCTGCACCTTGCAGCATCATTAATGGGGCTGAAGAAGTCCTTTAAATCTATGGAATTTTGAAGGAGAATCAAATCACTCTTGTTTGGTCATACCGGGATATGTCGTGTTGATCCTAACTGATAATGCATCATTTATCTATAAACGGGAAACTCAAGAAGCAAATCCAGAAAATGCATCCACATGTTGCATTATTGGTCAAAGAGGAATTAAAGCAGTTTTAGGATGTTGGATTCATTCGACTATTGATCATGCTGGAATGGATTTCCACATAGTACATATCAAAAGCCAAATGGAAGGATTAGAGTTTGTATTGCATTTCCGTGAGATTTGAACAAAGCATGTCCCAAAGATGATTTCCCTTTGCCAAACATAGACATGATTGTTGATTTAACTGCTGGCCATGCAATATATTCATTAATGGATGGATTTTCAGGATACAACCAAATAAAGATTGCACCAAAGGATCAAGATAAAACAACATTCACATGTCCTTGGGGTACCTATTGCTGGAATGTAATGCCATTTGGGTTAAAGAATGCCGAAGCCACTTATCAAAGAGCAATGACAACCATTTTTCATGACATGATGCACACATTCATGGAAGACTACGTTGATGATTTACTTGCCAAATCTCACACATGAGAAGGACATCTAGAAATCTAGTCAAAAATCTTTACCAAAATGGAGAAGTTCAATGTTCGACTCAATCCAAAGAAATGTGTCTCTCAGATTACATCCGTAAACCCTAGGATACATTATTTTAGAAAAGGTATAGAGGTTGATCCAAAAAGTACAAGCTTATAAATGGACATGCCACCACCACCAAATATCAACTTCGATCATTGGTGGGTTGACGACCATACCCATTATGGTCTTTATAGTCTAACTGGCTTAACAAAGCTTACTCATTTACACATTTATTGCATAAAAATGTCCCATTCAAATGGGAAGAAAACGTGAAGTAGCATCCAATCAGATCAAGCAATATCTTATGAATCCACCAGCTTTAATTCCACCCATTCCAGGGAAAGCCACCTATACTCTATATTTCAGCAAAGAGAAGTATCCTTGGGACCATTACTAGCACAAGAGGATTCCTACAAAGAAAGGGCCATATAATTATATTAGCGTAATCCTAATAAGTCATGAATTAAAACTACACTCCTCTCATAGAAAAAATCTTGCCTCAGAGTAGTGTTTGCTTCTCAAAAGTGGCAACATTATATGTTGGCTCATACAGTTAAGCTGATAACAAAGATTGATCCATTAAAATACCTATTAAGCATAGCTACTTTAACAGGAAGACTTGCAAAATGGGTAATGATCTTAAGTGAGTTTGACATTCACTATGTAGATCAAAAAGCTATTAAAGGATAGGTCATTGCAGATCAGTTGGCCGAAGCACCTTTACAAGGAGAAAATCCAATACACATTGAGTTTCCTGATGCAGATGTCTTCACAGCAACAATTCAGAAATCATGGACATTGTACTTTGATGGATCCTACACACAACAAGGCTCAGGGGTAGGAATTTTTTTGTCACACCTGAAGGAGATAACATACCAAAATCATATCGATTGATGTTTCCTTGTACAAATAATATAGCTGAATATGAGGCATTGCTTATAGGGATAAAGATATCCTTAGAATGGTGGATTATAGAGCTGCAAGTCTATGGTGATTCACAACTGGTCATCAATCAAATCAATGATGATTATTAGACTAAAGATGATAAGTTGCTACCTTACAAGAACATGGTGGATGTTTTTAAAAAGTTTTTTATGTCAATCAAGTTTTCACAAATCTCAAGGATTGATAATAAAGTTGTAGATGCAATGGCTACAATTGCTTCCTGTTACAAATTGTCAAAAGATAAAATGTTACTAATTTGGTCGAATAATTGTTTTCTCCCACCTATGATAATCCGTAAACCCAAGCCAAGTATATCATTTAACTGGTTCTAATTCACCTTTATATGGCAAGACTTATACCTACTTGAAAGACAACATTTTACCTCTGGACTTATCTCGAAACCAAAAAAGGAATTTCATACTCCAATCATCCTGTTATACCTTGATCGCTGACATCCTTTACCGACGTGGTCTCGATGGTACACTTTCATGTCTTGAACGCGACTTAATCTGAAAAAGCCTTGTATAAGAGGTCTTAAGTGGTGGTATTTGTGGAACTCATTCAAGTGGTTTGACTTTAGCCAAGAAACTTGTCAGAATGGGATATTACTAGCCTACCATGGAGAAAGATTCTTTTACTTTTGTCAAGAAATGTTCTAAATGTCAGATCCATGGGAATCTTATTCATGCACCTGCACAGGAGATGCAACCTTTCACTCCGATATGGCATTTTTCTTAGTGGGGGCTAGATCTTGTTGGCAAAATTCATCCTTCATCATCAAATGGGCATAAATTCATTATCACAGCTATGGAGTATTTTACAAAATAGATTGAAGTTGTTCCTTTGACGACCATGACTGGTAAACAAATCTCTTCATTCATTCTAAATTACATCATTTGTAGATATGAATTCCTAATTCCTAATTTCCACATCGAGTAATGGGAGGCCTTTCAAGAATTTTCAGGATGTTGACGTAATCCTTGTGAAAGATTTCCACATCCAACACTGTGTTCTCTAAGCACCTTACTATCCACAAGGTAATGGTCAAGGTAAGCTTCCCAACAAACAATCTTGAAGATCTTGAAGAAGACAGTAAATGATGCCAATCGTGATTGGCATGTCCAATTAAATCCAGCTTTGTGGGCATTCAGAACTAGCATTCGTACACCAACAGGAGCTACACCATATGCCTTGGTCTATGGAGCACAAGCAATCTTACCACTAGAGGTTGAAATACCTTTTCTTAGGGTCTCGCTCAAGGGACTGATAAATGATGAAGACTACAGAGTATCTCGCCTGCAAGAGTTAGAACTATTAGATGAAAGACGTCAACATGCAACTAACCATTTGAAGGGTTATCAACAAGTTATGTCTCATAGCTATAATCATAGAGTTAAACCACAGACATTTCAAGTAGGTGGACTTTAGTCTTGAGAGAAAATCCATGTAATCAGCAAGAAAAAGAAAAGAAAGGAAAATTTGAACCAAACTGGCTTGGTCCATTTGTCATCGTTGCAGCGTATGGTTCTGGTGCATATCAGTTATCTACATCAGAAGGGGACCTGTTTGAAGAGCTGATCAATAGCATTCATTTGAAAGTTCTAATATGTCCTAAAAACTGGCAAAAATCATAAAATCAATAAAAAATCATAAAAGTTCAAAAAATAAAAAAATAAAAAAATAAAAAAATAAAAAATCAGGAAAAAGTCTTGAAAAATCAAAAAATTGTAAAAAGTTCCCAAAAAGTCAAAACATCTAAAACCCTCAAAAAGTGCAATAAAACAAGTGGTGAAAACCTGCAAACATGCGCGCTTACTTGTAAATCGTCGGCCTCTCCATTTATTAATAGCTTATGTCTTGCATTCACTTTCGCCATCATCTGTTCATATTTATCATCTATACATATCCACATCATATGGCAGGAATCTTTATGTTTCATCATGGCTTGATGAAATTTGTACATATCCTTAATCTTTAGGTTGTGTTTACATTGGGGGCAACAATATAGAATGAACAAGCAAGAGGGGCAATGAGCTTTTCGAACATCATAAACAGACACAAGATGGTTTGTCAAAATGCAACAAACATTGCCATATCAAATCAATCACAACATGCTTATTCAATGCCAATTGAAATCAAGACAACATGATCCAAAACAAACATCAAAACAAAAACATCAATGTTGATACACAAGTTGGATGATCTTAATCTGAATAATGTTTGAAATATTTTAGGCAAGATTTGAATGGTTGTTTGATTTTCTATCATATCTCTGGAGCAATTCGATGATGTATTGAACTAGAAAAGCAAGGAAGGAGTATGATTTTTCTTTGTCTGCTGTTTGCAAGGAAATCATTAGTACTATGCAAATTGGTCGTGAGACATGCTCTACTTTCAAGTATCATTGATGATGGTATTTCAGAATTCTGTACGGGGAAACGGCTAACTCTTAGAACTGCTTATGCAAGCAATACTCGTGTCATTTTAGTTTAATTATACCTAGATGTTTGTATTATCTTGCTATATCAAAAATCATGAAAGCAATACTCGTGCCAATACTAGTGCCACATACCCTTTGATGCCTTGTATTAACTTTCAACATTTCAATGCTCTATGATGATACAAAAAGCACAAATAAGCTCTCCAAATGGCAATATTGTATGAATATCCTACATGGTTAGTATAGATTGCATTCATGTTAGGATCTGCATTTTGCATTTATAGATTTCCCAAAAAGTTGGCAAAGTATCAAAGTGTTTCATATCTTTTTGAATACATGACTGAGTATATTTTGACATTCACAAAAACATCATTTCATACATTTTTCATACATATTTGCATCAGAAAATCATAAAAAAAAAGTGTACATCATAATCAAAACATTTATAAGCATTCATAGATTATATCATCCATCATATTCATATAATCATTCATCAATAGATTTCACTCATGCATATATATACATCATAAGCATAAAAATTGAGAAACTATCATATCATAACACATCATGCATATATAGAAAATCCATCCATTCATCATAAATCATCGCTGCATTTCATATATCTCAAAAATGAATGTCAAAATATACAAAGATGTCAATCATATATGATATAACATCATCAAAAATGAGACCATCTCAGGGTGTATACAAATGTCTAAATAGAGTATCATAAAAACATCGCGTACAAATTTAATAGGGCGCTGCCATCTCCCCGATGGAGCCGGGTCCGGGACCCCGGCACTACCTACACCTGATGGACCTACTCCACCTATCCCTGATGGCCCTCCTGGAGGTAATGGCTGTGTCACACCCCTGCTAGTGGTTCGAGAGCGACTATGAGTAGACCGAGACTATGTATAACTCTCCCTCCACTTAGGTGGCACCGCATCATGATACCTGGTCCTATAGAACTTTGCCTCCCAGGTGGCTCTGGTCACCTCTCTCATCATGTCACCAGTAAGGTACTCCGGGCTGCCATCAGACTATCCGGCCAAAGCAATGGCCTGCCCACCCACCGTCTGGGTTATATCCCTCCTCAAGAAGAATCAAGTCAACTATCCCCCCTGCTCGTAATAGAGGTTCCGCGGCCTCGCGGCTAGCCGACCAGAAGCTTTGCACTATACTGTGAAAGAGGGACATCCTGACCCAACACCACCGATCTAATCAAGGTGATGGATCCTCAGATGTCTCATCCACGGTCCACCTCTACTACCTCTCCTACCACCTCCACTCCCTCTCCTACCACCTCTATCACCACCTCTACCACCACCTCTCCTATCATCTCCACCACCACCATTACCTCCACTCTCCTCATCATCACTATCTCCATCTGAATCATCATCACTACCTCTAGGATCCTCATCATCATCATTTCCCTCTGAATCATCACCCTTTGAAGTTGCCTCTCTCTATTGTCTCTGACCACCTCTCTGTGGTCTCAATACAGTAACTGGTGTGATAGGCTCATCAGGATCAAACATATGTGGTGTAGGATGCTCTAACACATACTGAATATACTCTGGCGTCATCCCTGCGTCAAGGACATCAACTCGGTAATCCCACATCACAACTCCTAAATTGGTGAACTTTGCCACCGCTGCCTCATACAAAATTTGTGGACCCCATACTGCAAGCTCTGGCTGTCATCATGCATAAATGGCAGAACCCATAGGCATACCCTGAATCTAACCAAACTACCGACATATTCGTCCAGCAAGAAATCTCTCAATAATCCACGTAGTACGGCCAATAAGATATCTGGATGTACAAACATAGGGCATCTCCCTCACATCCTTTGGCCATGCCTCACAATCTACATATGGTCGCCAGCATACTGTATCAAGACCATCTAAGAGACGCTGCCAATGATCTAGTTTGCCCAATCTTGGCTGAGCAATAATATCGACATATCCCCATCTGTATGATCGACCGACAGGTCATCATCCACGAGTCAATGGTCACAAAATGGCAAAGTGCTCCCATGCCCATATCTATAGTAACGAACAACCAATAGCAAAACTTCGGCCTCTACCATATACAATATGATGTAACTCATCATACAAGTGAGCAAGCATGCATGTCCCCCACGCATACCGTGTACCCTACATCACCATACTCTCCAGAACCCGACCCCACCCGACTGCAAACCCCTTCAACCTATGGTCAGGGCACAAAACACCTCCAATGAAACCTGCAAGTACAGACAATAAGGGTGGATATGAATCTACCATCTCACCCCATGGGATGAAGTATCTAGCAATCTAATCATCTCTGAATATCCTCCTCAAAGCATTAGTGCCTCCAGCCTCTCAGTAATCAAAAATCACTATCTCTTCCATCACTGGGATCCTCAAGATGTGATATACGTCCTCAGGGGTCACCGTAATCTCTCCGGTCGATAAATGAAATGTGTTGGTATCACTATGCCACCGCTTTGCAAGTGTTGTCAATAAAGCTCTTTTGAGGCACACCTCAAGCATTTTAAGCAACGAAGTCAATCCACATGCCTCGATCACATCCCGATCTAACTGTAACAGATGTGGAATCAATGTCCATGTACTCGAGAATGTCTCCCATAACTACAAAACGCCCAATCTCTCATGTTGCAACATCATCATGACAAAGCAAAATCAATATCCAATCATCATGACTCATCAATCAAAATTTGAATATCAGTCACACAATTTTTTTTTCATCATGAAAGCAAATTAATCAGAATCATGTTTGTTTTTAACAACTTTAGAAGCAAACATATCAATATCGAACAATTTTTTTTCATTATGGAAAGCAAATTAATCAAAATCATGTTTTGCTTTTAACAACCTTAAAAGTACACAAATCAATCAAACTATTTGTTTTTCATTTTCATGAAAGCAGATAATCAAAATCACGTTTGTTTTTAACAACTTTAGAAGCAAACTTATTAGTCCTATTTGTTTTTAACAACTTTAAAAGCAAATTTATCAGCTATTATTTGTTTTCCAACAACTTTGGGAACAAATTTATTTATCACAACAACATCCAATCATGGGCGCTATGAAAATGGTCATGGGCGCTATAGAATTCATCATGGGCGCTACAAGATCAAGGGTGCTACAGAAATAATCAAGGGCGCTATAAATTATTAAGGGTGCTACAAAATCAAATGCGCTATGAAAAGGATTAAGGGCGCTACAAAAAGCCTCATATGCGCTATGGAAACAAATGCACTATAGAAATAATCAAGGCCGCTATGAAAATTATTAAGGGCGCTAAAACACACTATTTCACAATCAAAACATCGATGAACGTGCAACGAACAGAAAATTTTCAAAAAGCAGGAGTTTCACGGGGTACATACCGGAGGTCCATAGTGTGTTGGCCGTTGATGTCGTTCGGATGTGCTCGAAATGGTGCTGGTGAATCAGAAGTGCCATAATTATCTCTCCAGAGCTCAAAATTTACAAATTTTACTAGGTTAAAATGGAAAATGACATTTTTTACCTATTTAATAGAAAAATTGGGGCATTTTATCACATTTTAACATAGCAGGGGCAATTTTGATCATCAACTTTTCATTTCACATCTCTTTGGGTCAATTTCTTCACATCATTATTTTTGAACGATGAATCGACATCTTCAAAATCATAAAAATAAAAAATTTCACAAAAAAATTCAAAAAATTTCACAAAAATCAAAATCTTATTGATTCATCGTTCGAGGGGGCATATACCTATCAACATTCAACATTCAAATTTCTGGGGCAAATTTCAAAATTCTTTGAAGCAATGCATAAAACACATCACTTCAAAGAGGGGCAAAATGTATACACCTAAAAATGGTCACATCACATAGTCTGGTAATTAATTAAATATTTTTAATATTTAATTAAATCTCTGAATTCCATCTGCATATAAATAAATTTAAATAATTTATTTATATTGTTCATTATTTCATTTCGATTAAATAAATAAGTTTATTTAATCATCTTTTCGTATTCATTTCTTAATTAATTAAATAAACATTACGATTTATTTATATTAATTATCAATAATCTTGGCTTGAATATTTTATTCAAATAAAGATTAAGTATTCTTTTCTTCTAAATTCCATTCACAATTAAATATTCCAAAATATTTAATTAAAATCTTCTAAATTCCATTTTACAATTAAATATTCCAAATATTTAATTAATTTTCTAAAGTCACATTACAATTAAATATTCCAAAATATTTAATTAATTCTTCTAAAGTCTATTTGCAAATTAAATATTCTAAATATTTAATTGAGTCTTCTATAGTTCTAAAATTAAATATTTCAAAAATATTTAATTCTTCAAACTCACATGATATTAAATAAATTTATTTATTTATTTATTTATTTTGCATTATCTTCAACAACCGTAAAACAAACTGCCAAAATAGAAAAATTAATTTCTCTGTTCCTATGCAAGCTTGTTCCCGTGGGTTCAAGATAGGCTTCCATTCTTCTCTCCAACATCCTAACCTCTTCCATTTTCCTCTCAACCTCTCCATCTCTCACCATTCAAACTTACCAGACAACCTCATAGCTGTTGATTTTTGCCAGCCAAGATTTTGCCTGCAAAAAGCTATAAAAGGACTGTCAGGTCTTTGAAATTACAGAGAAGCTTTCAATAGAATAACTATAGCCAATTTGCAATAGCATAGTCTTTTAGCATTCACAGCATTCTAGCATCATAACATAGCATAGTAGTACTTCATATCATGGCCTATTCATCTCATTTCATAGCATCCTCAATTTATAGCCCCTGTGCATAATCCACAACCCCTGTGCATATCTGCATCAGTATCTTCACTCCACTAGCATATAGCATAGAGAAGCTCCTTCCTTTTCATACTCATTCTACAGATTGTCATTTGGAGAAGCCAAGCATACACAATCTGAGAGCGGCAGCTTCAAACAAATCCCTGGAGATAGAGGAAGATGGAACAGCTCTGAAGAAGCTTCGTTTGTTTATTTGAATTCAGATTACTTGTTTTTCTTCAATTTAAAGTTCCATTATGTGTGTTTTGTTTATTTCATTTTGATTATACATATTTAACATACACAGGACTCAACAAATGTTGTCTTTCATATCCATAGGGGTGTACTTGTTCTTGGTTACAAAACACTTTGCTTGTTCGAAAATATTTGCAAACAAACATTCAACATGATCCTAAAAATTTCAAACCCTTTAGGAGGCAAATACCATTGACCAAATTCCTGTGTTATTGCTTTCCCTTGGGATTACATCCTTAGAGGTTTCTAAACACTTGAATTTACATTTCAATTTTCCCCCTAAAGTTAAATAATAGGTAACCCTTGCCTTAATTTCATCAAAGTTTCGCATAATACACCTTGTGAAATGAGAAGAAGTTGAGACATTGGACATTCAGGTTCAAAATCTAATCAAGAGTGTGTTTGTGATAAAAAGAATCCATTAAGCAAAGATTAAATCAATTGGACCCCACATATGTGCTTGGCATCTTTTGGTTGTATGGTTTTAATGCAAACATTGGTCTTTTGATTTTGAATTACTCTTAGAGAAAGGCATGTTCTTCACTATCTTGGTTTCATAAACAAGTCCTTCCTAATTTCATTTAGGATCAAATCAAACACTTCATCCAAATTCCAAACATTTATCAAAATCCATCCCACCAAACAACTTTAGAGCTTTTGGAAACATCATTCTAGACTTGGGTAAATCATTGCAATCAAAATCACCTTGTTTAGTTAGGTGTAGGGGAATGCATCCTTTCTCATAAATTTAATTGAATTAGTAATCTTTTGAACAAGCTCATCCTAAGATCACATCCAACAACTTAGGGTTTACAAGTTCATTATCCAATCAAACCAATCAAAATCAAACCCTAAGTCTAGCATTGATCCAAAGTCCCTAAACATTCAACACTCATATCATTCACCCCTTTTTCATCCTCCATCTCATCATTGGTCCTAAACACCTTAGAGGTCACTTTTACAACAAGGTCAAAACACAAGAGAAACATGGAATATAAACTTGATCCATACATCATGAGTAATCCAAGTGAACCAAACTATCAAAGCCTTACAAAGCTGATTGATTATCAACACTCACATTTATACAATCCGTACATGGGATCATTATCTCTCGCAAACCTCAATGGTACAACAAATGTGAGTATGCCTAGTCAGAAGCTTGGAACACGATGGTAGATCCAAGTCCAAACCTACAAATTTATCAACCGAACAATCAATGCATGGGCCTTCAAACGAACGTCATCTCGTCAAATCTCAACATGCCAAATGTGAATGTACCAAGTAAAACTTTACAAAACATGAATCTGGAAAACTTTGGGATAAATATGTTTGTGAATCATACAAATTTTGTTCAAATTCCAAACAAGATATTAACAACTCCATGTATTAATCCAAGTCAAAGTAACACCATGCAAAATCAAAGTTACCTAAATCAAGGCAATGTGATTCCCAACACCAACAATGTTCAACCTATCATGCCAAATTGGAACATCATCCCAAATTAGAACACTATCCAAAATCAATTTTTCCATGATCTCATTCAAGCACCACAAGTGTACATCCCAAATTTGCTTGAACAAAAGCCAAATCAAGGGAGTCAAATTCAAAATCAAGATCAAATTTGGTGAGATCAAATTGCCACACTTACCAAAATAGTTGAGTCATTGTGCCAAGAGACATCTCCACCACCATTACCCATATCAACATCATTTCTTGGTTTAGGGCCTCCCCCTTTACCTAGCACCAATCACTCCATCCAAATCAATCCACCTAACACCAATCAAGCCATCACATCAAATCTTTTGAATATACCATCAACATCGCACCAATAGATGGTATCTAATCAAATGACAACATCAATCCCGACAAATCAAAACACGATCTCCCAAGGACCTATCATCTCAGTCATTCCAACCATCACTATCCCTTCAATTATTCCAACCACTACTCTCACACCCGTCACATCTCAACATCTCACTACCATGATCGCTCCAAGCATATCTCAAACACTTTTCACTACATCCAACACAATTCTGAATCGGCCACCACTACCACCAAAACCAAACATAGCAAGACAATATGACATTGCACTAAAAGCTCACTAGGCCTACCAAAATTCCATCCAACAATATCTAGCCATGCAACAAGTAGCACAAGCTCAACAAGTGCAAAAAGCCTCTCAAGTTTCCCAAGCCTCTCAAGCTACCCAACAAACAGAAGCACACACACAAAAAATGACAATTGTTAAGAACAAGGATCAAGATCAATCCACCATTAAACACCTTGAAACTATGTCTACTTCATCCAATGATCAAATCAACATATGTCAAGAGTCATTTTTTAATCATGATCAAAATCCACCAACATACAATGATCCAATTCAAGAAATGTCAACATCACTTGACCCTATGGTTGAAGGCATTCACAATCTCTTTGCCACAATTGTTGAAAACAATGTTAAAGATCTCTCAATTAAGGAGCATATTGAAGATAACCACTTTTTAGTGATCTATTTCAAGGAGTATTAGGATTATTTGATCCTATCGACATAATGCACGATCCATCGACCAATGATCATATTGAAAATGTCTCTACATTGCCTTATGAGTTAGAGGACATATCTCAAGAATTTATTCCAAAGCATGATCAAAATCCTTCACCAAAGTCTAGCAATGGTCCTTTCCAAGACATGTTGACATCCTTCGACCCCATGGTTACAGATATTGAAGGAACCCTGAACTCAATACTTGAGGATATTGAACCACTTACCATGTCTAATGATGACATCCAAGAACCCTTTGTAAGAAATCCACCCTTTGAAACTGACCCATGTCAAGAACTTGGTCCAAGGAATGTTGAAAGCAACTCCAAAATCATTCAAGATCAAAAATGTGTATCTTCAAGATACTACAATAATCTAATGGACACTCTCCTATTTATGCAAGATGATCATATCCATGTAGCACATACTCCTCCATCTACCCATGAGATGCTTTCTATGGATGGACACATAGATGATCTTCATTCAGAACAGGATTCTCTTACTCCTGACATTATTACACAAAAAGAGAAAGTTATTGAGTTGACAACATCAGGATCAGACATATCCCAAATTCATACTAAGGACATTATGTATGAAGATATCCAACAATATCCACTCAAGGAAACATGACAGACAGAACAGGATATTCTGAAGTCAGTAGAGCAGCAAATTCCAATATCATCTACAATGGTCATTTATTTGGAGAAATCATGGTATGTTCCTACATCATCACTCTTCATCTCCTTTTGAATTTGGGGTTGATGGGCACTTTGAAAACATTTCCCCTCCATCCAATGGGGCAAAGGATGCACAATACCAGCAAGTGGATAGGGATAAGTAGTTGAATTTATGGGTCTTAGTGAATAAGGAGCAAGGGTTGGTTTTCTCAGACAACCAAGACACTTTAGTTCAAGTGATTGCTATGGATTTCTCAAATCATCACTCCATTCCCCAGACTAGGGGAAAGGAATGAATTTTGGTTAAGGACGACAACCATCGGGGAAGGAAAACTGAAGCTGAGAAACTAAAATTAGATGCCCAAGAAGCGATTGATGAACTCAATGGACAATGGAAGAACTCCTTACAAGGAGCAAAAGAAAACAAAAGAAAGGCTAATTTCTTGTCTCTATATTGGGAAATCTTTGTTGGTCTTTTTAAGTCTTTTTGATGTCCTTTTCTCTATCTCCTCTCATTTTTTTTGCTCCCCGATTTTGGGTCTGAAGCATTCTTATTTTTTAGTTACTTTATGTTATATGGGAGTGGCCCTTAACCCATATCTTACGTACCAAAAAAATTTTGAAAAGTGTTCTCCCTTATCATCCTCAATATCCCTATAATGTGCTAGAACATCCAAAAAATTATAAGTATGGAGATGTTTCCCTTTTCATAAGTTCACTAACTACTTGAAGTGTTAATATATACTCATGGATTACTAAGCCATGTTCATTTTGATATTATACAATTTCATTTTTTGTTTACTTGCAAACATAGATCCTAACAAGTTAATGTATAATTGAAAACATATAATATTTACTGGTATCTTGATTAAGGTACTATTAATGCTTGATTCAAATTATTACATTCTTTGGTGTATAAAATTTTTAGATTTTTTTTACCTAGCTAGATAGACACCCATCTACTTCATGCTCTGTAGACACGTGAAATGACATCATGCATTTGATTAGGTCATATTCATCCATTCATCAAATAAATCAAGTTTATTTGGTCAATCTCCTAAAGTCATCATTTTAAATTAAATAAAACAACTTGATCCTATCATTATCCCCCTTAGCTAAATAAATCAAATATTTATTTAACTAAATCTTTATCACCTTTCATCTCCCTTTGATTTGATTTAAATCCCTAAATCTAAGTCAAATGGGTCAAAGCATCTAAGCTAATCTAATCATCATCTAAGCTAATCTAATCATCATCTAAGCTAATCTAATCCTAATTAACCTAACCAAATCACCCATCACATCCTCTAGCTTTTCCCACTTGCACCAATAAATCATTTTAATTCATTTATAAAATCATCATTTTCCCTCAAGTTTGAATATGAAGACAAGTTGACTTGTCCCTTCCAACATAGCAATAACTTCTCTCTTACATGTCCCTCTCTCAACATTTAATTCACAAATTCAAATTTGAATCTCCCCCTCTTGGGAACATTGGCCAAAACTTGCACATTCCTCAACCTATCACAAGTTGACAAGTGGCCTCATCTCATTGGTCCAATCTTTATCCCACATTGCTCTCTTATGAGCATTCTTTCAACTTGAAAATCTATAAATAAAGGGTTGATTCTTCATCAAAACATCCACAAAGCTTATGCAAAGTCACTCTCTTCAATTGAGAACTGATTTTTTCCACTCCATCTTCATAGCATTTTCATATCAGCATATCATGGAATTTAGCAAGTATTGGGAAAGGGTCATTGCACATTTGACACCAATCCAATATGAGATATAATTTACTTCACATTTTTCTATAGATGTTTTAGTTAAGTTGTTATTTATTGCATTTTAAAAAGCATGTTAGATTATCTCATATGGATGTTGAAGGTTTTTTTTGCTTAAATACATTACCTATGCTTGTGTATGTTAGTTTTTTTTAACCATTTGCAGATTTTGACATCCACATGCTCAACCACCTATCACATCAACATATTCAAAACAACTAAATTAAACTTATTTTTCTATTATGTTGAGTCATGACTCACTCATTTCCATTTCTAGATTTGCATAAGAACTCTAGGGGTTATCATAGCCACATTCTAATACACATTACATGTAGTTCATCTACTTTATGAAGGTACAAACCCTTGCATTATCAAGCTAGCATATGGGAAATCAATGATAGACAAATATAAGAGTACTATGCACTATATATGGTTTATGTCAAGGTATTATTATTATTATAGTTATATCCAATCTATCACCTCAAGGAAACCCCACAAGTGGTTAAGTAGAGCCTAAAGTTAAAGAGTGTCTTATCCACCTTAGTAAGTTGGTCCATAGTTGCCTTGTCTAATCATTTGTTTGATATATTTTCCCTAGGCTTGACACCCTTGATGCTCAAGAAAATGTCTAACTTTAAGGATTTGAGAGCTTAAAAATTTGAGAACCAAATTAATCCCTAATGCTTGTGATTAACCTTGAGTTGCTTAGGATTTAACTCAATCAATATATTTGTAGACACGTAAAATATACATGCATCTAATCCGGAATCACTAATTTCATTTCATCCTTAATCATCCCTCTACTAACCATTTTAATCATATAGTCATTATCTGATTAAAATTCATCATGTTTCCTCTTTTAATCAATCTTTATTTAATTAGATAAATTAACTTTATCTAATTAAATATATCATTCTATTTGATTAAATCATATTCTTCTATGTAATTAAATAAATCAATTTTATTTAATTAGTCTCCTAAAATCATCTTTTTAATTAAATAAATCAATTTTATTTAATTAGTCTTCTAAAGTTCTCCATTTAATTTAAATAAATCCAAATATTTAATTAAATCTCTAATTTTCTTTATCTTCTCATTTAATTTAAATAAATCCAAATATTTAAGTTGAATGTCACAATCAACTAACCTCCATTAAAATTAATCAAATCATGATTAAATCTAATCAAAACGCATCACATCCTCTAGCTTTTGCAACTTGCACAAGAAAATCATTTAATTGATTTATTAAATCCTCTATTTTCCCTCAACGTGGCATCAAAAGGGAATATTCCTTCAAATGGGATTTTTCCTTCCAACAAAGCATTTAACTCCTCTTACATGTCCTTGTGCATTGAGCCAAGTTGCATTTAATCCATTCATTTCTCTCTCCAACATGTCATTTCATGAATTTCAAACTCCACTTAATATCATTTATTGGCACATTCATCAAAATGTGCTCAATCTTCATCCTCTCACATGTTGACAAGTGGCATATGTCCATTGGTTGAAGATTAGTCCCACATTCATCCATTTTGCCTCTTCTTATCTTAATTTCATCTACAAATAAGAGGATTTTCTTCTCATTTTGGATCCATAATCTTATGCACAAGTCCATTATTGTCATCTTGAGTTCATAGCATCTTCAAGGCATTCTCATCATTCAGTATATCAAGGGTTGGGAAAGGGCTACTTTTCATGTCAAAGTAGCACCAATCCACTATGGGATAGGTATACTTCATGTTCTCATATGCTTTTATTATTTTTTTGTTTGTTTGCATTTTGAAGCATGTTGAAATATCTCATAGGGATGCTTGTTTTCTTGTTTGCTCAAATTTAATTGACCATACTAATGTTTGATTGTTGAAAAGTGAAGCAAAAGGAAACACCATCTACATCTTGCACTAGAAGGAGGGTACATGAGTCTGCATTTTTGTTTGTTTGTTTGCACAATCTCTTTTATGAGTTTGCATTCTTAAAGTTGTTTTCTCCACTCGATGTATATGTGTTGCATTTTTTCTATACTTTGTGGAGAAGCATTTGGATATTATGTCCTCTATAGTTGACTTCCAAATACAGTTGTGCATATTCTTCTATTTATACAGAATCCAAATATAGTTGTGCTTTATGAAAAATCATGTTATTTGCAAGTAATGACTAAAGCTTTTGTGCTAAAATGGGGATGGAATAATTTAAATTTCTCTTTTGTTGAATAATTAGGCTCCAATCGATTTAAAACTTCTTGCGAATTCAATGGCTTTGGCTACACCTCCTAGTAGGAAATTATCTAAAATTTTCTTTTTGTTTTGAGTTAGCTTTCTCAAAATTGTATTTTGTGTCCTATATTTCTTTCTAATTTTGGTGGTTGTTCATGTTTCTTAAAATATCTTCAACTGGTAAAATGTATGGCATAATTCTAACAACAATACAATGATGTGATGAGCCAACACTGAAATATTTTAGCATTGGTGAAAGGAAGGAAAATGGGCCCTTCGTCAAGATAGGAATAACAATGTTATTTATGCATCGATTTTGATGTTTGACATTGCTCATGATTTCCTCATTATCCATTTAGTTGCATGTCTATGGCAATGTCATTCATCCCACCTACTTACAAAATTCACTTTTGTACTCCTTCAATACACACTTTGGATGTCTTTCATATTCTATCTTTTTATCACTCAAACATTCATGGGTAATCATTTGTAATGTTGCTTCTGTTGAATACTGGTCATAATAGACGCCTACCTAGAGAAGGCTTGAATTATTGGCTCAAAAAGGTTTTTATTCTGTATATGGCGATGAAAAAATCATCATTATGTGATATTATTGTTTGTTTCCATTTAATGCACTGGCTCTTGCGAGTTTCTTATGCCTTTTTAACAAATTCATTTTGCACATATCCTACAAATCCCATAAGATGTCTCTTTTAAGAATTTTGTTAAACAATTCGCAGGCCCTCTCTATGCTTCCATTTTGGCGCAGGCTGGGAGGATGTTGGTCAAAGGTTGTTGAATGCAGCTTTACACTTGCCAACTGCATCAGTTTGAATTTTTTTTAAAAAAATGGTTGTTCGGCACGGCTTCATACCTGGCAAATACATTTACTCGAAAGTTTATTCCTTTTCAATAGATCCTTTTTTTTTTGTTATTGTGCAAGTCCTGAAATCATTTCATGTTGGCAAAGGTTTGAGAATTCGGCTTTGTACCTGCCAAACGCATTTGCTTGAAAATATTTAAAGTTTGATCTTTATTTGTTGTCATTTAATATGCCTACTAACAACATTTGCTTGAAATTTTATGCCTGTCGATTTGCATTCTTCTTGAAAGTTTCTTTAAGCCTTTGAAATCAAAAAAATTTGTGCATGTTCACAATCATGTGGGACATGAGAAATCGATTCTATCAACAATTCATTTTCTTGACTATGCTTCCAAGTTTGTCATATGTACTTTTCCTGCTATAACTTCAATATTTATTCCTCAAATAGTGGATCGATGCAATATCAATTTGAATGTTAGATTAAAATTCTCTTTGTTGTTTTTAAAATATATATGTCTATCTAAGAATATTTTTTATCTGACAAGCAGGTGGAAGGATTAAAAATGTTGGTACTATAATATCTCGGTATTGTACATGATTTTGGCTAACTACTTCCTTCAATTCCCTCCCATTTGTATTTAGTTTGAAAAGCTTTTCAACTAACTTTCAGGCGTGATTTTTTTTCACCTGCCAAACAGTGTTTTCTCGGAAGTCTTATTTCCATTGCTTATTTTATTTTATTTCAAGTGGCCTTCTTTTGACTAAAATGGAAATGGTAGTTATGAAGGGGCAAACCTTCAAAAGTAATTAGTTCTACCAATTTGAAGTTGCTTCACTGCGTGGTATTTATTGTAATGCAAACCTTTTTATTTTAAGGAAATGGTTGTTAATCCTACATTCCTTTTTACCTCTGATGTTGAAGAAATTTTATAGTTGAATTGAATGTCGCTTTCCAAGAGCTCATTTGACTTTTTTATTGGATTGAATGTCACTGAAAGTAAAATCTTTTTTGACTCTTTTATAGGATAAGAATCGAAATGGTATCATTTATCTAGATATGTTGGGCTAAAAATTTGGATATTTTTGCTTACAAGTGCTTTTGAATGATACAATTTGGCCACCATCCTTTACATTTAAAAAAATATATATAGTTTTTCAATTTAAATTTAAATAAAGTTGTTGATCTGTGATTAATTTTGTTGCTAACTTAAAGATGTTGGGTGTATGAGGTTTTGAAATCAATTATCCTTTTATGAAAGCAGGTGTAGATTGAAAATATATTGACATTTATTATTGAGTTAGTTTCATCATAAAGAACTCATATGCCTTGTCAATTTTGTTTTATTTAAAAGGTTTCCTCAAATAGTTGACATGTCTTGTGTAATTTTTTATCGTTTTGCAATACATGCATAATTCTTATTTGTGATGTTTTTAAGAAAAAGGGTAAGGTTGACATTAGAATTGAGCATTAGACTTAAGTGAAAGCAAGGAAATTGGAGCTAGAAAATTGATTGTTGAAATTGAAATTCACAAAGCATTTTTAAATGCTTAGAGCTTCCATTTTCTGCTATCATTTTCTATTTTACACCAACTCACTTCTTTTTGGGCTCTAAAAAGAACACTACAAAAGCTTTCATTTTTGCTACAAAGGGTTAAAAAGAACATTAAACACTTACTAAATTTTAATTTGGGTTCTAAAAATTTGAAAAACAACTCTCACACTTCGATTTTGGTGCTTAAAAAGAATTCATTCTTGCTTTGAAGGTTAAAATGTGCATGATTCTTTTATGTTTTGTAATCTCTTATCCAAAGTAATATCATTTAAAAGACGTATGCACTTCTCTTGCGCCTCACGGAGATCTTGAGAATCAAAAGGATTTTTGTGATATTAAGTTGCATAAGTGATTACCTCCACACTTCAATTTGGATTCTTAAAATTGAACAAATATTGCGAGTGTGAGTTAGGTATATTGCATGTGTTCTCTCTTTGTTTCTAAATGAAGATTGATCAAACTACATATGTGCTTGCTCACTTTTGTTTATCTCTACAGGGCCTGCCTTGTGGGAAAAAGTAATCACCCAAGGGAATGACCCAACCAGGAACACGTTAAATCCAAGCGACTTCCAACCAGTATATAAGTGTGGGTACTTGAGGAAAGGCAAGTCTCACCAGGATTGTTTCAACAAGAAGGGAAGCAATGGTATCTTGACGTATGGATGATCCCCTAGAAATGGAATGCCTATATTAAAACCCTTTGTTTAAAATACCAAAATCCCTAATCTACTTATTGGTGCAAGAACGGTCGTTCTGAAGCTACCCTACATTTTTATAGCTTTTATTAGAGATGAGAAGTATGCCATGGGAGATTCATGGGTATTGATTATTGGCTAACCCGTAGAAGTGAGTGTCATGGAGGGGAGCTAGTGTGGTCAAGAATTTAATCATCCGCTATAAGTAGGCGTAGCTGGATTTATCCAAGTGGGGATCCAACAAATATTGTCTCGATATCCATAGGGTTGTGCATGTTCTTGAAATCAAAACACTTTGCTTGATCTTAAACATTAGAAATCAAACATTCAACATCATCATCAAATTTCAAACCCTTTAGGAAGCAAATACCATTGAAAAAATTCAAGTTTTATTGCTTGTCCTAGGGATTCCATCCTTAGAGACTTCTAAATATTTGGATTTATATCTCAATTTGCTCACTAAAGTCAACAATCAGGAACTTTTCCTTTGATTTCCTTGATTTCCACATAATGGACTTTATGGGATGAGAAGAAATTTAGACATTAGACATCTAGTTTGGAAACCTAATCAAGAATAGTTTACAGTGCTAAAAAGAAGTCACTAAGAAAAGCTAAGAAACAATTGAACCCCACACATGTGCTCTTCCAAATGATTTCCCGAAAGATCAAAATCTAGAAGCCAAAGAAAAAAGGTCTTAGTCAAAAGGTTTGCAAGAAAAGGTTGTCTTTGCTTTACAAATTCAAAGCAAGATTGACATTCAACTTTTACAAACGTGCATCAAGGAACAATCATTTGAAATTTGTACTCATTTTACTATTGTCAAAATCGAAGTCTCTTTCAAAGGTTTGAGTATCTTTGTACCATCAAAAAATGGACCCTTCCCATTTTCATGGCCATTTAGGTCTTGTTTCATAGTGTTGGAACTATGTTGTTTTAATTTTATGATGTATCTTGGCTTGAACATGCTTATTTTGGTGCTAAAATTCAAAGAACATCTTGTGGAGGCGTTGTGAAGTGTTGTAAGACATTTCTACATTCTTCTAGACTCTATTTAATGCAATTCACCTAAAAACCACCTTTTCACTCATCAACAAGTCCTATTTTGAATTGTTGTAAAGACTTGTAACAAGATTTCACGCTTTTCTAGGAATATTTTCCCTATTTACACCCTTCTCATGCTTTATTTTTTCTCTTTATGCTCTCATATGCTTAATATATTAAGTGTATTTTTGGTTCCTATATCGACAAACAACATTAAACATAACATTTTTCCCAACACTTGGTTTTGGGTCCTAGGTGGGACTCATTTTCCAAGGGTGGCAAATGAGTCCCCCTTGGCCCCAAATTCAAAATATTTCAAAATTTATTTTAGGATTTTACTCAAATTCACTTCATGTCAACCTGTGATGAGGTATGAATGAATACTAAGGTACAAGATTTGTATAAATAGGCATTTTTCACCTCATTTTACATCTCCTAACACATTCAAGTAATTTCCTCATTCAAGAATTCAATCTTCAAGCACTCAAGCATTTTTCATCATCAATTCAAGCACTTTGGAGCAGCCATTGACATCACTTCAGATTTGCATATTCAAGGATGTGGTAAGCTTTTAATACTTTCATGTTATTCATTTATCATTTCCTTTGCATGTCATTGATTTCTATTGGGTTTAATTACTAAAGTGGGGTTTGACCAAGGAAAACCCCTATTCACTAACCCCCCAACATTTTTCCCTTTGTGCATGTGTATTTGCAGCCTTGTTTTGCAAATTTAACAGGTTTAAAGGTATTAAAAATTGGAATTCAATTCAACTAGGCTCTTCAAGTCAACTTATCATCCTTTCAAGCATTTTGAGTGTTTTTAGCCCATTTTCTATAGAGTTGACCCCAACAATCTAATATTCAGACTTTGTAGGATCTGGAGTAGCAGTATTGTCTTCTGATTTTCCAGAAATCTTGGGGAGGACTAATTCACCAACCTTGGTGAATGAGTCCCACTTGAAATTTGAAAATCTACATTTTTTCAGAAATCAACTCTCATTTATCAGAAATCAATTCTCGACACTTTTTCAACAATAGGAGGATTGTTTCTCCACCCTTGGTGAATGAGTTCGTTCCACTTTGAAAAATCAAAAAAATTCATCAACATTCTAGACATTCCAGAAAGCTCACTCAATATCTAGGTGCACTCAGATTTGACCCTATACCTTATGTTTTGCATATTTCTTTCTATCTCTTCATCTTTCATAGTTGTTTGCATATCACAATATGTTTTCAAACATAGCTTAAATGACACTTTTGTATTCATTTTAGATCATTTTAATCAGTTGATTGCATTTATTTTAGTTCATTTACATCATAGCACATCACATATGTCCTAATTTGAATGTCACATAAGCATTTTAGGATCTAATAGATCTCTCTCCTTTTGGGTGAAAAACCCTATAAGAGTTAGAGAGTCCATTGGGTCCTAAAACCTATGTTTCATTTTGGTGAACCCGACTTTTGAACATTTTTAAACTTTTGATTAGATCCATATATTACATCCTAGTTTTCATTTGCATTACAATTCAATTAGGATATTTATTTGTTATCGCATTTTAGGATCTTTCATTTTGCATTAGTGAAAAACTCATTTAGTTTTCATTCTTGCATTCAATTTCATCAAAAAAATTGAAACTCTGCATTTTGTGCCTATTTTTTCATTATAGAAAGCATTTAAATCATTCTTAAAATTCTGAAAAATACAAAAAAATTGCATCCTTGGACTCATTCGCCACCCAGGGCGAATAAGTCCCTCTGCATATTTTAGACATTAATTTTGCACTGTTTTTGGTATTTTTTTGCATTTCTATCTTTTGTTTTGCATCTCTATTATAGTTAGCAGATCTTCTATTATTTGCATTTTACATTCTTAGATTATCTTGCATTTCCATCCACCCCTCCTTTGTGGTACTTGCATGAGTGTTTGGTGCCCTATTGATAATACTTTAGTGAGAAGAAGTTGTAGACTCGTAACATCCCATGATAGCACTTTCATTGTGGACCTTGGGATCTCACGAGCTCCTACTCCTAGTATGGACAATGGTACATTAGGCCTTGACAATACCATTTCCATATCTTCCCCCTTTCCATCCTATGCATGTTGACAATCAAAACAAGTCTCTCCCACAAGAAAAGGTTATTAACATTCATGAGGACTTTGCATATTTACAACAAGACTTGTCACTTGAAAACATTTCCACCACTGCTATACCTACTATTGAGAACCTTCATCATTTAATTGAGAGTGTTTATGGCTTGGACGTTTTAAAATAAATTGTTGAGATTTACAATAAAAATGCCTCTTCAACGACCCAATTTGCAAATATTCCTATAAGCCAAGGACCATGTCAAGTTCCTCCTCCTTCAACTCTAGCTTCCATACCAACTTACACCAATCTGCAAGTCCATACAACTTTACATCAATCCAATTCTGTTGGTACTTCTTTCCCGATTTCCACTAGCATTCTTACTCCTTTTGTCTCATTGCAACCTCCTTCCACCACCTTCACACCCCTTACTATTCATTCCACTTCCCCTAACATCACATACACTCCATCAACATTTTCCCTTCCACCTCAACCCCATTATCCTGATCCTTTTATGACACAACTCCTTAACACTGTTTCATCCATGCAACACCAACTTGCCACCATTAGTCAAGCTCAAACTACTCCAACCACATATCTTGTTCATAGCAGCCCCTTATCATTAGAAATATTACGTACCCCGATGCCACAAGGGATAGAAATGTTGAGATTTGAGAAATATGGAGGAAAAGGAGACCCTATCAACCATGTCAATGCTTTTACTGCCTTGTGTTATGATTTTGTCCTTGACGATAAAATTTTAGCAAAACTCTTTCCAAGGACCTTGAAAGATATTGCCTTAGAATGGTTTTCCAACTTGCCTAATCATTCCATCTGTTCATTTAATGAATTGGCTGAAGCTTTCATTAATCAATTTCAAGTGCACATGACACCTAAAAAGATAATGGCTAACCTTATTTGATGTAGAAAAAATAATGATGAAAAAGTAATAGATTTCATCTCTTGTTACCAATCCCTATATGCTCAAGTTGATGTCCAAATTCTAGATGCACATCTGTAGAAGATGTTTATTGAGAATTTGCACACCAACCTCCAAGATAAGCTTACGATGATGAAATTCCCTTCATTCATGCATTTGTGTACAACCTTATGTGAGTATCAAAATTCGGTTTCAAGTCAAGAGTCAAACTCCACTTTTAGCCAAATTGAAAAAACTAAAAACAACAATAAACACATAAAATTTCCGCAAACCTAATTGACATTTCTTACAATTTAGTTCATCTCCTTCATCCCAACCACAACCAACTAAGTCACAAGTTTATAATTCAATGTTCATTGTTAAAACAGTCGTGCCTTATCATTATGGTGATCCAAATAGACATTTCACTCCTTTACCTGACACCCTCCATCATACAATGAACCAACTCATACAAAAATGCATGCTTACCTTACCACTTGTTTGACCACTTGATCCTAGTCAACCCTTACCTCCTAGCTTCAAACCTAATGCTTATTTCCATTTTCACTGTCAAAATGACCATGACACCAAACATGTTGCAAGCATCTTAAACATCTAGTTCAAGACCTCATTGACTCGAGTGACTTGACCATTATGGGTGTTAATGATCGAGGAAATAAGTCTGTTGCACCCCCTAACCAAAATCTCCAAATCTTCACCAACCCTATGCCTAAACACACTACCTTGTTTGTCAAGGCTAGTAAACCGTCAAAGCCTGATGTAATGACTGTTGATACACACAATGAACAACCTGATATATCTCCTCTTGTTCCCCAAGCTAGTCCTATGGATACACTTGTCACCACAATATACGTTATCCCTCGCAAGGGCCAAACCACTTAATCTCTAGATATTACTTTTTCTCCTAAGGACATACTACACAAGCTTCCTGATGGTCCTCTCTACATAGTCAGTAGAATCTATGATAAACCTACTAATGGGATATTAATAGATCCCGCTTTTGGTGAGAATGTGATCATAGAGGAGTGTCTAGTATTACATGATCTATATCAAGATAACTATAATCCACCAATGGCATGGATTAAAACACATCATGGTTTTGCATGCCCTACGATTGGATCAATCGTGCTACCTTTACAAATAGGACCTAAGACTTTGGAGGTAACGTTTCTATCATTCCACAATCTGACCAATTTTGTTTGCGATTAGGCCTTCCTTGGCTTTGCTCAATGAAAGTGGTCCCATCAGTCATTCACAAGTTCTTGTAGTTTCCAAATGGTAATGAGGTATTCACTATACACCATAGTGGTTTTAGTCCTTTATCTTCCAAAGGTAATTTTTCAATAGAAGCCTTTTGGAATGAACCCATGGAACCTATCACTCCTCGTAAGGACTTCTTTTACATTGCTTATCAAAAGTTTAAATCCAAACATATTGTTGAATTATCTCTTCGTAGCACATCTCCATCCACCTCTACTCATCATATCCTTGGCGAAACCATGATTACACCTGAATTTGATATTGAACAAACCATCACACACTCTATGCAAACCCCTCCTGATAGTTCCCAGCCATCGTCTAAATGACCAAGAGACCAAGAAATAACTCTTGCTTCACTTCCTCATACCAAACAAGTATATAAAGCGAAAGAGAAAATGGTTGATCCTTCCTCTTCGATTTCT
The DNA here is from genome assembly GCA_007258455.2 of Sequoia sempervirens. Classification (NCBI taxonomy): domain Eukaryota; kingdom Viridiplantae; phylum Streptophyta; class Pinopsida; order Cupressales; family Cupressaceae; genus Sequoia; species Sequoia sempervirens. Next base: position 364,207,575 of record VDFB02086081.1, read on the forward strand.
CCTGCTCTTCCTCTTTCGAAAGTAGAAGAACCTATGTCGAGTCAATCTACTCCTGCACCTCAACAAATCCAAAATAGAATTAAACAGAATCGTGTTGCTCAAGAATGTCAGTGTTGTCGTTGTCTCCTTGCTCATACAGAAACCAATCATGATAATCAATCTTTACACTTGATGGAAGTTATAGATGACCATGTTCCCTGTCCTAACCAATCACATGAAATTTCAACCCACCAATTCCAACAAAATGAACACATCCAACCCACACTCTTGATGCATCCATCCATAGAAATCACTCTTTGTCCTCTTGTCGTTATTAATCTTGATGATGGCGATGAAGATATGACAATTGCTAACATAGATGAAACAATAAACAATGATTTGAACTCTTTATTTTCATCTACAATGAGCTTAAATGATAAATCCTCTCTACAAAGTGAAGAACCTAGGACAACTCTTAGTTTGGCACTTGCGATTCCTCTTTTAAACAGTCAATCACCTTCGCATTCCATTGAACATGACTGGGAAGCGGATGACTTGATGGGTGACCTGCATTTTCCTACTTAGTCTTTTCTTCACATTCATTTTCCTTCTTCTTTTCATGTGTGTATCGTTTTCCCTCGTATCGTGTGTTTGATGTCTCCTCTTTGTACATTTCTTCTATGTGTATCTCTATTCTTTTTTTTTCTTTTGTTTTTTGTTTTCCTTTGGGGATAACGCAAAGCGTAGAGATGCCCTATGTCTCTTCCATGTTGACCCAAATGGTCCTTGTCTTTTTCATTTTTGTTTTGTGTTTTGTGTTTTCCTTTGGTGATGATGCAAAGTGTTGAGACACCTTATGTCTCTTCCATGTTGACCCAAAAACTCCCTTTTTCTTTTCCTTTTTTCCTTTTTTTTCTTGCACATTTTTCCTTTTGGGGATTACGCAAGGCATTGAGACCGAAATGTGTCCTTCATATTGACCCAAAATCTTTTGCATTTTTCACTTTTTTAATGTCCTTTTGCTTGTTTTTTCCTTTTTGGGACTATGTAAAGCATCGAGACCACAATGTCTCCTCCATGTTGACTCAAAACGGACTTTTTTTTTCTTTTTTTTTTCTCTCTTTGTGTCATTCTTCTAGTTCTATGTGTATTTGGGGAATGATGACAGTTATGAGCTCTTTCATACAAAACATTGTAGCAACGAACATACTAACCCCAAATCCATAGATCCCTTATGTGTTTGGTGTGCTTTCTTTTATGGGGGGAAACTCCCTTCTTTCCTTGATTTTCTCCTCCATCTTGACATGACATAGCTTTACTTTGAAACATTTGACTTGGCATGGAGCTTTCCAAGTTGGCTCTCATGTCTTGTTTTCTTTTTGCTTTTTCTTTTCTTCTCTACTTTCAAGTAATTGCTCATAGAACAATGTGTAGCAATTACTTTAAAGTGGGGGCATACATTACCATTATTTCATTTGCATTCTTAGCGAAGCCTTGTCATTTACGTGATGCATTTTTCACTTCGTGGATGACATTGGGTGTAATGTCCTTCATAAGTGTGATCTATCTCAACATATTGCATTCCTCTTTGTGGTTTGATGTGATGCACTGCATCCCTTAAGTTGTGAATATACTATTCTTGACTGGTCCTATTTTGGAGACATTAGACACAATGTTCCCTAAGTAACTGACCTTGCATAAACTGAACAAGACTCTTTTGAACACATTATACATAACATTTTTACATAAAGCATTCTCATTTAGCCACCTTGCATAATACAACTTGCATGCCTGTGGATTTATCTTACTTGTTTGGCCACCTTGCATAACAAAACTTGCATGCTTGTGGTGCCATCCTATTTTTCTTATTTTATGAAATGTAAACCAACATTTGTATTTTCTTTGGCTTTGTGGTGCCTTGTTAAATTTATCAAATGGGTATAGCTTTGGCATGGTTGAGCGGGAAGCCCAACTAGCAGAATGACTTTTCCCCATAGCCACTTTTGTGTTTGCTTGTGAGTGCATACCAACTAGCGTATGTATCTTACTTTTTGGGCTTTCTCACCCTACAAACAACTAGTTATGTGGCCCCAAAGTAAGTACACATTCTCTCTTATCAAACAATCAACCTAGATCTCTTTTCACAACTAGTTGGCTTGATGATCGAAGCTTCATTCAATTCCTCTCAACACTTGTGTGTTCCTTTGTCCTTATGTTCAGTTTGTCATGGGATCTTCATCCTCGGGGCTTGATCATCCTCCTTGTTTGATGTATTCCACCTTGCTAGCGTAAGTGCATTCGAACCCTTTTCTCGATGTTCATGGCTACTTTAGTGTGAGGAAGCAAGTTTCTCTCACTAAAGTGGGGGCTAAATCTATTGTCAAAAAATGGACCCTTCCCATTTTCATGGTTGTTTAGGTCTTTTTTCATAGTGTTGGAACTATGTTGCTTTAATTTTATGATGTATCTTGGCTTGAACATGCTTATTTTGGTGCTAAAATTCAAAGAATGACGTCTTGTGAAGGTGTTGTGAAGTGTTGTAAGACATTTCTACATTCTTCTAGACTCTATTTAATGCAATTCACCTAAAAACCACCTTTCACTCATCAAAAAGTCCTATTTTGAAGTGTTGTAAAGTCTTGTAACAAGATTTCACACTTTTCTAGGCATATTTTCCCTATTTACACCCTTCTCATGCTTTATTTTTTTATCTTTATGCCCTTATATGCTTATATGAAGTGTATTTTTGGGTCCTATCCCAACAAACAACATTAAACATAACATTTTTCCCGACACTTGGTTTTGGGTCCTAGGTGGGATTCATTCACCAAGGGTGGCGAATGAGTCCCCCTTGGCCTCAAATTCAAAATATTTCAAAATTTCTTTCAGAATTTTACTCATATTCACTTCATGTCGGCCCGTGATGAGGTATGAATGGATACTAAGGTACAATATTTTTATAAATAGGATTTCTTCACCTTATTTTATATCTCCTAACACATTCAAGCAATTTCCTCATTCAAGCATTCAATCTTCAAGCACTCAAGCATTTTGCATCATCAATTCAAACACTTTCAAGAACTTTGGAGCAGCAATTGACATTACTTTAGATTTGCATATTCAAGGATGTGGTAATTTTTTAATACTTTAATGTTATTCATTTATCATTTCCTTTGCATTTCATTCATTTCCATTGGGTTTAATTACTAAAGTGGGGTTTGACCAAGGCAAACCTCTATTCACTAAACCCCAAACATTTTTCCCTTTGTGCATGTGTATTTGTAGCCTTTTTTGTAGATTTAACAGGTTTAAAGGTGTTAAAAAAGTGGAATTCAATTCAACTAGGCTCTTCAAGTCAACTTATCATCCTTTCAAGCATTTTGAGTGTTTTCAGCGTGTTTTCTGCGGAGTTGACCTCGACAGTCTAATATTCAAACTCTATAGGATCTGGAGTAGCAGTATTGTCTTCTGATTTTCTAGAAATCTTGGGGAGGACTGATTCACCACCCTTGGCTAATGAGTCCCACTTGAAATCTAATTTTTTTCAAAAATCAACTCTCGGTTATCAGAAATCAGTTCCTGACACTTTTTCAACAGTAGGAGAACTAATTTGCCACCCTTGGCGAATGAGTCCCACTGCAAAAAATAAAAAAAAATTCATTAACATTCCAGACATTCCAAAAAGCTCACTCAATATCTAGGTGCACTCAGATTTGACCTTGTACCTTCTATTATGCATATTTCTTTCTATCTCTTCATCTTTCATAGTTGTTTGCATATCACAGTGTGTTTTCAAACATAGCTTAAATTACACTTTTGCATTCATTTTAGATCATTTTAATCAATCAATTACATTTATTTTAGTTCATTTACATCATATAACATCACATATGTCCTAATTTGAATGTCACATAAGCATTTTAGGATCTAATCTCTCTCCTTTTGGGTGAAAAACCCTATAAGAGTTAGAGAGTCCATTGGGTCCTAAAATCTATGTTTCAATCTCACATAGGAAGTATTGCATGTTCTTCAATAATGAGTTCTTGTAAACAAGAGTCTTTTTAGGTTCATCTTAGGATCAAAACCAATCACTTTCATCCATCTCTAAAAACATCAATCCAAAAATCATCCAATCAATAACTCTTAAGAATCTTGAAAAGAAATCATTCTTGTTAAACTTTGGGAAAATCATTTAAAACAAATCAAAATAATATTGTTTGATTAGATGTGTGTAGATGAATCATTCTCAACATATTCAGTCAAATTATCAATCTGTGTGAACAAGTCTATCCCTTGATAAAATCCAACATCTTGGGATTTTATGAGTTCATTATCCAAAATCTGAAATCAAATCAAACCAAAATCATCTTGTTTGGATAGGTGTGTGTAGATGAATCCTTCTTTGCAAGCTTAGTCAAATTAGCATCTGGTGTACAAGTTTACTCTAGGACAACATCCAACCTCTTAGATTTTATGAGTTCACTATCCAAATCCAAATCAAATCAAACCAATCCCAAATCAAATCAAACATCAATCCAAGTCCTAAATTTTAACATCTGCTTCAAGATTTCTCAAAGAGTTCCAATCATTCACTAATCATCCATCTTTCACATATTTCACTATCACCCTTTTATCTTTAATCATCCTAGGGATTCTCTTTTTGTTCCTAAAGTTAGATCAATCTAAAGAATTAGAGATTCATCTCCCACATTCTTGAAAATTGATCCCTATTTTATGGTTCAAACGAGATCACAACACAATAAGGACATGGAGAACAACAAAGAAACATCAACTTCAAGCGACCCAAGTCAAACCACACCTGAGATCAATCATGTTGGACCTAGCAACCCACTACCTAATCTTTCTCTTATAACACACAATCCTCAAGAGGAAGGGCAAGTGGAAGATATCACCAACTTGGGGATGACCCAAGATGAGATCACAGAAATGCTTCAAAACCCCGACAACCACAGACTTATCAAGACCATGATAAAATTGAACCCTTCCCAATACATGCTTGAATTGATAAAAGAATGAGCTAAACTTCCTTCTGATTTCGATGTGAGCACTATCGTGGAGAAGCCTTTCATGTCACTTGTACCATTCAACTCACCCACTCAAAGCATCATTCAACCCATTCTATAATCCATATCATCCATTACCACCACACAACCCATTGTTAACAAGGGGAGTTCATTACTCCATTCCCTTCAAAAAAACCCCCTTGTCAATAATCAAAATTTGGATGCTAATACCATCATAGGTACATCAAGCACCAGTCCCCAAAATCCCCTCCACCAATATTTCCCACTCACATTCCATGACTGCAACAACACATCTTTCCACGCAACACTGACATGTGCCCTTGACACCCAAGTTTCCCTCACATTGGTACAACTAGGCCTATTTGAACCGGGTGGAATTTTTGGGGCCTCATCTTCATGTACTCCAAAGAACCTTCCACCAATTCCATCACTTCCACCACCACCTCCACCACTGTTGCCTCCACTACCAACATCAACATCATTTCTTGGTTTAGGGCTCCTCACTTTACCTAAGACAAATCAATCAATCCAAGGCATTCTATCAAACACCAATCAAATCATTGCATGCAATCTTTTGAATATACAACCAATTCACAACAATAGGTGGTATCCATCTAGGCAACGACATCAATCCTAACACCTCAAAACATGGTCCCTCAAGGACCCAACACCTCTATCACACCAACCACTGCAATCACTCAAAACACATCTCAAGCACTCACCACCACATCTAACATCCCAAATCAACCACCACCACTGCCAAATCCAAATGCGGCAAGCCAATACAACATAGCTCACTACAAGCTCACCAAGCCTACCAAAAGGCACTCCAGCAATACCAAGTTGCACAACAAACACAAACCACTCAACAAGCAACGCAAACCACTCAATAAGTAGCACGAACTACTCAGGTTGCTCAAGCCACTCAGGCTACTCAAGCCATGCAAGCCACTCGGGCTGCTCAAGCAGTGCAAGCCACACAACAAGTAGCACAAGATCGACAAGCACAACAAGCTGCCCAAGCACAAGCCCAAGCATTGTTGCAACAACAAAAATCCCAACAAGCCACCCAGGTGCAAGACCAAGCATTGTTGCAGCAACAACAAGCCCAACAAGCCACTCAAGCCGCTCAAGTTGCTCAAGCCGCCTAAGCCATTCAGGCCGCCCAAGTTGCCCAACAAGAACAAGCATAAGCGCAAGCGCAAGCATACCAACAGGCCTTGCAACAATATCAAGAGTAGTAAGAAACAACCCAACTAATAGCCCAACAACAAGCATTGTTGGCACAACAATAGTAGCAAGCTCAACAATAGGCATTATTAGCACAACAACAACAAGACCAACAACAAGCATTGTTGGTATAGCAACAATTACAGGCGTACTTAGCGAGAGCAAAATGTGCAAACACCATCCACCAACATGCCAACCAATCCACCCATCCCTCCAATGATTGAACCACCACATAACACCTCCATCCCACCCCCTGATCCTCAAGATGATGTATCAACAAAAATCAAATTTCTTTCACAACAAGTGCTCAATCTTCAATAAGGGAAAACCACAAAGCCACCAAAGAACTCATGCCCCTATCTGTTCGACAGGAGCATTGTCATGAAATTGTTCCTAAAAGGATTTGAGATCCCAAAATTCAACAAATATTCTGGGACTGGAAACCCTGAAGATCACATTAGGGAATTCCAATTACACTACATGGAGGTTGCATACGATGAAACTTACCTAATGCGATTGTACCCTCAAAGTTTGGTAGGTCTAACCATTGACTAGTACTCTTGTCTCTTAGGAATCAACAAATTCCAAGAAATCATGGACGCATTCATACAAAACTGTGCCTTCAACATATCTATGGATGTGAGCCTAGAAGAACTATCAGCTATGAAACAATCGAAGGGAGAGACATTTGCTTCATTCTTGCAACGATGGTGATCCAAAGCCAACAGAAGCAAATGGGCCATGCCGAAGGAACAACAAGTGAGCACCATTAAATTGCAAATCGCGAAGGACTCTTGTCCTTCCATCTACATATGCAATGCATGTCACAACCTATGACCAGTTAATTCCTAAGGCCCTCAATATTGAACGAGCCCTTATCTCACAAGGGGGAACACCTTCTTATCAAGAAAGTCGCCCATCCACCAACTATAATGACAAACCTCACACATGGATGAAAAATAGGAATGTTACAAACGATGGTGTTGTCGACGCCAAAGTTGTCATAAGTGCTCCTCGACAAAACACACAAGCATCTCAACAACCACAAGCCAACAATCAGAAGAGTTGACAAGCCAACACTATCACACAACAGCCGAACAACCAAACAATCAACAATGTGGACAATCAAGGCATATCGCCTTGAGAGCAAAACAAAAATTCTCCCTAGTAGAAGTACACACCCCTTGGGGAATTGACTGAATCTATCATGAAAAGATTGGTGTAGGAGAAACTCATCACAGTTCCCACCTATGACAACTATCAAGAGCCCTTGGTAAAACCACCATGGTACAATGAAAATCACCTTTGAGACTTCCACAAAATCAAGGGTCATACAACTGCTAACTGCATGAGGCTGAAAAACTTGATCCAAGACCTCATAGATGACAAAATCATAAATGTGGAACAACCGACAGGAAACCAAGACTTAAAGATCTACACGAATCTGATGCCCAATCATAACAAGGTAAATAATAACAATGATAAAGGAAAGAAAAAGTATGCCAATGTGAACCATGTGTACGACCATGTCATTACATCTCTAGATGAATGGGTCACTATCATTAATGTCAAGGGAGTTCAAGCTGATTATGAAGTCACCACATGCAGTAGAAAAATGACCATTGCTAGGTCATCATAGCCACCTAGGGCATCCACCTCAAATCCAAAATTTGTTCCCAATGGATACAACATCTTAGATCAATTGAAGAGAACCCCTGCTCAGGTCTCCATCATGGAGTTATTGAAGATATCATCTGCACATAGAAAGATCCTCAAGGAAGCATTGGCTTCATCCACCATCTCCACAGATCTTGATGCTGAACAATTCCAAGCTATGGTCAAAAAAATAATTACCCCAAATCTCTTCACATTCTCTGATTAGGAGTTTCCCACCCAACCATCTCACAATCACGTACTCCACCTTGAGGTCCTAGTTCATAAGAACAAAGTCAAGAGAGTCTTGGTGGATGGGGGTGCAAGTCTAAACATTTGCTCCCTCAAACTTATAAAGAATCTTGGAATCTCAGAGGACTCCATTGAAAAAGGCAAAGGCATCACAATTAGGGCTTATGATGATCAAGAAAGAGTGTCCTAGAGCACTATCCAACTCCCTATTCAAGTAGGGCTAGCCATCATGTAAACCACCTATCAGGTCCTTGACCTTGATTTTCCTTAAAACATTCTCCTGGGAAATTTGTGGATCCATGGGATGCAAGCTATTGCATCAACCTTCCACCAGTGTGTCAAGTTCACATACCAAAACTAAGAGGTCATGATTCATGGGGATCCCAGACCCTTTTCTTACTGCAAGAGTCTAGAAGCAAAATATTATAAAATCCCCCAAATCCTAAAGAACAATGAAGGCCCTTCAACCCCATATATAGACCCAACTACTTTGGCCTCCACTTCTAAGACAAAGACACCTGCCATCCTTGATATTTCCAAAATCAAATTCATTGTTGAAGACAATGGGTGTGGGGGTTATAAAATGAAGAAAGGTGCTTTCATGGTAGGGGAGTTACTTCAATCCCCTAGGTCTCATGGAAAACCCCAACCAGTTGAAACATCATCCCAAACTTTAAAAGTTGGCCCTTCTAGATTCAAAATTTTTGAAGATCTAAGTCAAGAGGTGGTGGATGAAAGAGACATATCAAGCATACTATACCAAGATGAAAGGCCCATGTTTGATCTTCCTATGGATGAAAGCAGTAAGGGATTACAAATGATGCTTCATATGGGTTATGATAGAAACAAGAGACTTGGATAGAATGACAATGGTCTCTTAATACCCCTCATTCCTGAGATGCACATGAGAAATCTTGGCCTTGGATGTACCCCTCCAAGTGTAACCATGCACATGGAAGAGGTCCCCCAGTTAAATCAGTCAAGACTCCCCCTTAGCTATTAGCGGCTGAACTTCACTTGCCCATATCCACAGGACGAGTCATAGACAACTTCACATTTAACATAACCGATGTCTGTAGTAGTAGTGATGAGGAAGATGCCATAACTAATTTACCTATGCTTTTCAAAGATACCTCTCTCCTCATAATTAGTACCTTTCCATTTGAGTCAACCGGTCAAACCCATGAAATAAACCTAGTCTACCCCTAGCTCATCCATTATGACCAACAAGGACCATCAATTTTTAGCTCATCAATTATGACCAATGAGGACCACCAGTTCTAGACACATTTGAAAATGATGAGGTGCTTTTGGAATTCATGGGACTATGGGATATGGTACCCTATGGAGATCATAAGGTTGGATTTGACATCATACTGGATGCACATGCCTATTATGGGGAAACAATTGAATCCTTCAGTCCCAAAAGCAAAAACTTGAGAATAATCTCTAGGTTTTTGAGTGAAAACCACACTGTAGCACTCTTTGACTCAAAAATAGTAAAAATAAAGGATGTATCCAATGATGAAAACCTCTCTAAGGAACCAGAGGATGAAGGATTTAATCTTCCTCTTAGTGCCATCCATCAGAAGAAGTCAATGGTTCTAGCAAAAACTTGCAATCCGATCAAATTGGGAATAGAGGGGCTCCTACACATAATATTCTATGCAAAGTCTCTCTTAATAGATGAACAAGAACTCCTAGCTGCATTCCTAAGAGAAAGAAATGTCAAATTTGCATGGACCTATGCTGACATGCCTGGACTTGATCCAGAGATTGTGGTTCATCACCTAGCAGTATATCCTACATCGAAGCCTATGAGACAAAAGCTAAGGAAAATGCATCCCGAGATAGCTTTGTTGGTCAAAATGGAATTGCAAAAGCTCCTAGATGCAAGATTCATACTGCTGATAGATTATCCAGAGTGGGTCTCCAATCTTGTACCTATCTCAAAGCCCACTGGGGGCATCTGTATTAATACATATTTTAGAGACTTAAACAAGGCATGTCCCAAGGATGACTTTCCACTTCCAAACATCGATATAATTATGGATATTATAGCAGGGCATGAGATGTTATCCTTGATGGATGGATTCTCAGGATATAACTAGATCATGATATAGAAAAAGAGGACCAACATAAAACAACCTTCAAATGTCCATGGGGGACATACTGCTAGAATATGATGTCGTTTGGGCTAAAGAATGTCAGAGCAACTTATCAGAGGGCCATGACACTAATCTTTCATGACATGTTCCATTAAAATATGGAGGATTATGTGGATGATATATTGGCCAAATCAAGGAAAAGAAGGGATCACATAGCGGCATTAAGCACCATCTTCGACAAACTTGAAAAGTATAAGGTTCACTTAAATCTAAAAAAGTGTGTCTTTGGGGTACAATCAAGCAAGCTCCTAGGCTACATTGTATCCATGAGAGGAATTGAGGTAGATCTAGCTAAGGTCAAGGAAATCCTTGAAATGGAGGCACCTAAAAGATTGCAACAATTCTAAGAGGCCTACAAGGAAGACTCCAGTCAATCCGTAGATTCATAGCACAAATGGTAGAAAAGAAAATCTTGTACTCTCATCTACTCCACAAGGGGGTAGCATATAGATGCGATAACAAATGTGATCAAGCATTCAATAAGATTAAGGTGTATTTACTCACATCGATAGTACTCATGCCACCCATCCCAGGCAAACCCTTGATCTTATACGTATCAACAATAGTAGGAGGTCTTAGCACTCTCCTAGCACAACACGATGAAACTAGGAATAGAAGAGCCGTCTATTATATCAATTGAACAATGGTGGGGCACGAGCTAAACTACACACCTATTGAGAAAGCTTGCCTAGTAGTCGTCTTTGTAGCTCAAAATTTTAGACATTACATGCTAGCCCACCAAATCAAACTCATTGCAAAGATAGACCCTCTTTAGTACCTATTATCCAAAGCAACTCTCATAGGACATACAACAAAATGGGTTATGATTCTCACAAAGAATGCTATTGAGTATGTGGAATGCAAAGTTATCAAAGGGAAAGCCATCACAAATCAACTAGTAGAAGCACCCATATATGCAAAAAATCCACTTGTATCATAATTCCCTAACGAATAAATCTTCAACTTGAGTGTGGTGGATCATTGGAAAATGATTTTGATGGGTCATACACATAGCATGGGTCAGGAGTAGGGATTTTCTTCATCACTCCATAGGGAGATTGTATACCTAAATCATTCAAACTATCATTCCCTTGCACAAATAACATTGTCGAATATGAAGCTCTTGTCGTAGGGCTAAGAATTGTAGTGCAGTGGAAAATAATGGCACTCAAGGTATACAGGGACTCACAGCTCATAATCAACCAGGTAAACAGTGAGTACCAAACAAAGGATGACAAACTATCTCCCTACAAGAAATTGGTGGAAAGTATTAAGGAGTCCTTCATTGATATCTCATTTGATCAACTACCAAGAGCAAATAATAGCTCGCAGCAAATGCCATGGCTACAATCAGATCACTCCTAGAAATCCCATGCAATGTCCCAACACAAGAATTCATCGTAGAGCAACTTCTCGTGCCCACATTCAAGGTACCAAAGTCAAAATTTGTGTGTGAAATCATTGGTCCTGGTGATCCCTAGTACCATAATATATACACTTATCTAAGAATAGGAGTCCTCCCAGCCAACATAACCCCAAACCTCAAGAGATCCTTTGTCAAAAAAGCATCTCATTTTGTCATCCTAGGAGATACTCTATACCGTAGAAGCATTTAAGGGACCCTGTTATGTTGCTTAAATGCTGAGGAGGCATTTACTACCTTAACCAAGGTACATAATGACATTTATGGTTCACACTCAAGTGGTATGACCTTGGCCAAGAAATTGTTGAGGATAGGGTATTATTGACCTACCATGGAAAGAGGAGCACATGATTATGTCAAAAGGTGTCTACAATGTTAGCAACATGGGGACCTCATCCATGCACCAACTCAATAGCTCCATCTGATTGTCACACCATGGCCCTTTTTGTAGTAGGGGCTTGATCTCATTGGAAAAATCACCCCCACCTCATCCTGTGGACCTAAATTTATCATTATTGCCACAAAGTACTTCACCAAGTGGGTGGAAGCCATCCCCATGACATATATCACTGGAAAGTAGATATCAAAGTTCATCTTGAACTACTTAATTTTCCATTATGGTGTCCCTCAAGCCATTAGCTCAGATAATGGGACACCTTTCAAGAATTGGGATGTTAGTGACCTATGCCACAAGTTCAAAATCTAACATCATTTTTCAATGCCGTACTACCCCCAAGGCAATGAACAAGCTGAGGCTACAAATAAAACCATCCTAAAAATCCTCAAAAAGATGGTTAATGAAGTTGGTCGTGATTGGCATCTCCAGCTAAATCATGTCCTATGGGCCTATCGAACTAGCATCCGCACACCAACAAGTGCCACCCCCTTCTCCCTAGTCTATGAATTAGAAGCCATATTACCAATTGAGATCGAGCTCCTGTCACTAATGAGGAATATCAGGTATCAAGACTGAATGAGTTGGAACTGTTGGATGAGCAACGCATAGATGCCTTAGACCATTTGCAAGTATACCAGAACTGTCTCAATCAGAGTTATAACAAGAAGATCAGAGGTCGAACCTTCCAAGTAGGAGAGCTAGTGCTGAAGGAGAATCAAAAGAACGTTCCAAATCCAAATGGCAAGGGAAATTTTGAACCCATTTGGTTGGGATCATTCGTCATCACAACAAGCTACAAGCTAGGGGCATATTAGTTGTCAACACCTGAAGGGGAACCTTTGCAAGAGCCCATGAACAAATCTCATCTCAAGAATTTTTATGCTTAATCTTGCAAGGTATAAAACCAAAATTACAAAAAAAAATCAGAAGATGTCCTGAAAAAATGGTCACCTTGATGAAAACTTGGCAAACAAGCATCTTGGTGACAACAAAAAAATGAAAAAAGAAAAAAATCCAAAAAACTAGAAAAAGGATCAAAAATAGTAAAGAGAAAAATTGTCTAGTGAAAACCACTTTGATGGCACTTTGGGCAAGTGCCTTGGTGAAAACTTGGCAAACAAGCACCTTGTGTAAATAAGCACTTTCCATCTACCAGGATCTCCACAACTTGTTCTGCATCTTCCATCCATTATGCTTTCGTCATCCATCACACTCTGTCTCTCCATCCATCACCCATCTGCGTCTGCACCATAGCTTGGTCATGCATTCATGTCATGATCCCTCCTAGTACTACTTAGCCCATCCTCAAGGTTAGTTTTCCCTACCTTTATCAAAGTAGTCTATTGCATCATCTTGGGGGCATGTTCTCAGCGAATCGGATTTGTGTATATTCTTGAAGTCTTCCTAAAATAAAAAAAATCCAAAAATCTAAAAACATCAAAAAATCAGAAAATCCAAAAACACCATAAAAATAGAAAATCCAAAAAAATCAGAATATCAGAAAATCCATAAACATTCATAAAATCAAAAAACCCAAAAACATTCAAAACACATCAAAATCCAAAAATAGGTCAAAATGTCAGTCAAAAAGTAAAAAATAGAATCATCTTGTTGAACTACGGGTCTTTGAGCTTTGAACATAGGTAAGGTTGATCTTTGATCTTCCCCTAAGACACTTAGGTCAGTCCTTTAAGGTTTCATCATGATAAAATGGCAATTCATTCATTCATATCTCATCAATAATCAAGTTTGTGTCATTCAAACTACGTGGTCTCTGTGTGTATAACATAGGCACAACTAATCTATTGATTAGCCCCTGAGGATAGGTCTTTAGGTTATTCTCTTGGTCAAAATCTCATAAAACCCCAAAACATTTGAAATTTTGAAAATCAAAACATTTAAAAAATCTCAAAAATACCAAAAATAGCCTCATAACATCTCAAAAAATCCCAAAAAAATCCAAATATTGAAAAAATCCATCCATCCCCATCTCACTCTTGCCTGCAATAAACATCACTCATAATAAATCAATCATCATCCTCAACCTTTGGTGAAATAGTTGGAAACAAGTCTAGCAAATTCAAAAGTGAAAACTCAAATGTCAAGTCAAATGCCAAAGTCTCAAGTCTAGGTCAGTAAGTAAACAAGTTGGTCAACTCTTTGTATCAATAGCTTATCATCTAGTCAATATCATCATCATCTGATAACATCATGTCCTAGGATGCATCCTTCCTACAATGGACAACAACATCAGGCATCATCGTAGTTTGGTCTTGGCTAGTGGTATGAAGAACATTAGCTTGTTTGTTTACTTTATCTTTGGCTTTTGAATTATCTTAAATTGCACTCATGTTGATTACCTCTCGATGATGTTCCAAATGAAGGGGTTTAAAGAGAAAGGAATGGGGAAACTATCATTATCTTTTTATCTGTTGTGCTTATTGGATATTCTTGTAATATAACTTGGTCATGTGTGCTTTGCTTGGTTTGTAGGGAGGGTGTTTTAGGTGTCTTGTTGACCACATAGGAAGGTTTTCTTTTCTATGTTTTGGTCTAAGATATTTGAAATATCTGAACTACATTCTGAATAAGGTCCCATATGCTAGGTGTGAATAGGAATACTCCTATATGATTGTCGAGTCAAAATCCATCACACTAGGTGCAACACCATCCTAGTTCTTTATACCTTGATGCATCATGCCTATGTGTGTTATCAAACATAAGGAAAGTAGCCCTTTAAAGGACCCCAATTCCTAATAAGAAAATCATTGATCTCTCATCATCATCTCTAATAAAGTTGGCTTGTTGAATCCTCTTGTCATCATCTCATTTCTTCTTTCTTCCTTTGTGCTAACAGTTAAAATCATCATTGCTAATGCATCCATCCTGATCCACAAACTAACAACATGCTGCATATCATTCACATGCATTGCATTTTCATCATCGCATAATATAGATCTATTAGTCTAAGCATCTCATAAACCATACATTTACATAAAACATCCATTGCATAATCATATAGGCATCATCACATCATCCATCTCAAATGTAGTGCATCATCATTTTAAGTTGTTTAGGATAATATAGATTGGTTATTCTAAGCATCTTAAAACCATCTCATTTGCATAATCATCATAACCATTCAAACGTCCATCTTGAACCTCTTTGTCATGAGATTGACCCTCAAATCGAACTTTTCGCTCGATCTCTTGAGGGGGTAGTGTACCAGTATACTTCTTTCTGTAGGGGCATCCAAAAAAATTAAAAAAAAATTGAATTTTGATCTCAACAAGTTTATTCTTTGAACCAATGTAGCAGGTGCATTACTTCAAAGAGGGGCAAAATGCAGACACATAAAATATACATGCATCTAATCTAAAACCATTTTAATCAAATAATCTTTATCTGATTAAAATTCATCATATTTCCTCTTTTAATCAATCTTTATTTAATTAGATAAATTAACTTTATCTAATTAAATATATCATTCTATTAGATTAAATCATATTCTTCTATGTAATTAAATAAATCAATTTTATTTAATTAGTCTCCTAAAGTCATCTTTTTAGTTAAATAAATCAATTTTATTTAATTAGTCTTCTAAAGTTCTCCATTTAATTTAAATAAATCCAAATATTTAATTAAATCTCTAATTTTCTTTATCTTCTCATTTAATTTAAATAAATCCAAATATTTAAGTTGAATGTCACAATCAACTAACCTCCATTAAAATTAATCAAATCATGATTAAATCTAATAAAAACCCATCATATCCTCTAGCTTTTGCAACTTGCACAAGAAAATCATTTAATTGATTTATTAAATCCTCTATTTTCCCTCAACATGGCATTAAAAGGGAATATTCCTCCAAATGGGATTTGTCCTTCCAACAAAGAATTTAACTCCTCTTACATGTCCTTGTGCATTGAGCCAAGTGGCATTTAATCCATTCATTTCTCCCTCCAACATGTCATTTCATGAATTTCAAATTCCACCTAATATCATTTATTGGCACATTCATCAAAATGTGCTCAATCTTCATCCTCTCACATCTTGACAAGTGGCATTTGGCCATTAGTTGAAGATTAGTCCCACTTTCATCTATTTTTCCTCTTCTTCTATCTATCTCATCTATAAATAAGAGGGTTTTCTTCTAATTTTGGATCCATAATCTTATGCACAAGTCCATTATTGTCATCTTGAATTCACAACATCTTCAAGGCATTCTCATCATTCAGCATATCAAGGGTTGGGAAAGGGCTACTTTTCATATCAAAGTAGCACCAATCCTCTATGGGATAGGTATACTTCATGTTCTCATATGCTTTTATTATTTTGTTGTTTGTATTTTGAAGCATGTTGAAATATCTCATAGGGATGATTGTTTTCTTGTTTGCTCAAATTTGATTGACCATACTAATGTTTTATTGTTGAAAAGTGAAGCAAAAGGAAACACCATCTACAATATTAAATTTCAAACTAGTAACTCCTTTTTCCTCCGGCCTTTAGGAGTTGATTTAATACATATTTGTGTGACTATTCATTATGTCTTTGTATTTTTAGATATTCATTTGTAGAATTAAACACATTGAGGAATATTAAGGAATATTTGTATTATAAGGAGCAATAACAACATGAAAATTTTAATTAGACCACCAAAAGGACCAAATTTATATTATAATTAACATATGTATGAATTGCATCCTCAAAGTTTTTTGCCTTCAATCATTGCCCAAGGCTATAAAGTTGGTTTATTTAGTGACTTGACTAAGGAGAACTTACACTCACAATACAACATCCTCTAAACTATTTTTAAATATCAATTAGGTTACACATCATTGGACAACAATTTAATCACAAAGGACCAATATATAGAAGCCTAAATTTAACTAGATTAGAATTTTGTTTCATAGTCTATTTCTACACTACTCAATATTGACATCAAGCAAAATTTATATTAAAAAAAATATATTCTAAATTTGTGTAGTAAGGTAGTGAGCACATTAAAGACGTAAATTTCTTCTAAATATTTAGAAATCAATTTTTTTTTGGTAAATTAGAGGCTTAAAGCCATTTATATTAATTTTCCAAAATTTACAACTGTGTATTCATGAGTCTTTCGACCCCCATAGACACACAGATAACATTCTAGTTGCAGAGAATATAGACTATATAGAGCCTTAATCTATGAAAAAGAAGGCCTGACTACTAGAGCAACTTCCTCCCTAACCTGTCCTTGTAGAAAATTTATAGAGATACATAATTCTGACCAAAATATGGCCATGACCATTAAAGGCTAGAATTATATTAGGAGTGAACAGACCACCCCCGAGATCACCAATATCACTGCCAAATTGTCATCCTTGTTGGGGCTTGTGAATTCCACCACATCCATGCCATGAACTTATAATCTGCCAACCATGGTGCCACCTTTGGCAAGTAGTCTCCCAAAACATCTAGCCATTAGCCCTCTATCGCGAATCCCATTAGAATCTTCAGAAGCTATAGGGCTCTTTCAAACAAAATTATCTTAAAACCCAACAGTCATGGCCCCACCTTCTCTAGATTCATCACCGCCTCATGTGTTCGCTGAGTCACTAGCTGAGTTGGCAAGATTATCCACTGATGTGTCAATACTTATGCCATCTACCACTGTGGCCAATATGTTCGCCTCCTTATTAATTTCCTTATACACATGGTTGATCGTTATATCATCAAAATACTTCAAGAATTCCATTGCTTTGCTCAACAAGACGTTCAATTTCTGGTTGGGTGTTGAACTAGTTGTCAATGCATTTACAATAATTATAGTCTCCCTTGATGGAAGCTTCCTGATCCCCAAGGCTCTACAGAGACCCAACCCTTCAACAAGTGCATTTAATTCTCCGCCATTATTAGAGATGATTCCAAGAGGAACCGCTTTCTTGCCAATAATAGTGTCATTCTAGTCTCTCACAATACATCCAACCCCACCCATTCCTGGGTTCCCCCGAGTAGCCCCATCAAAATTCAACTTAGCCCAACCAAAATCTGGAGGTAACCAAACACCTTCTACTCTCTATTTCTTAGAATCTTTTGAACCTGTCCCCAAAAAAGGTGGGATTCTGAGATTGGGCCAATTCTTCCTCATGCAATTATCCCACTCATTGAAGATGACCCCTACTTTAAAATGTTTCAAATTACTACTATTAACAACTTCAATAATCGCCCTCTCCACCTTGTTCAAAAAAGGGCTCCAATTCTATTTTCTTCCCCTAAAAGATTCTCTTGTGAACCTCTCTTTCCAAATTTCCTCGATTAGGAGAGAAGGACTAATCATCCATAAATTCCCAAATAGACTTGATTTGAAAATCCTTGACCACGATTTGAATAGATTAAGTATGTCATTGGGTAGGGCTGAGATCCACCCCAATCTGGTGTACAACCATTGTCAGCATTGTTGGGAGAATGGACAACTTAGCAGGATGTGATCTACAGTTTCTAAATCTCTTTTGCAAAGGGAACATCTGGATGGGCCATGATAGCCTAACTTTTTAAACCAATTAGCAGTAATAATCCTCCCCTATATGGAAGCCTAGGCAAACATGCCTACTTTGGGAAAGAATTGTTCCAACATAGGCCATTTGCTAGATCCTCCCTTCTAGAATTATCTTTATTAATCAATCCATACCCATCCCGTGAGTTGTACTGATCGGATTTAGAACCAGTCCAAACTATTTGATCCCATCCTATTCTAGGAGAGATCCACCTTGCCTTAACTAACTCTCTCAATTGAGCTGCTTGATTGTTGTCCTAGCAAACCTCCTCAAATTTTTTGCATCTCCAAATCATAGTTGGCTCTACTGACTCAATCACCATATAATCTCTACTTTGTCTCCCCAGGCCAACTTGAATTTCTCTTTGACTCCCTCTCATCCACATAAGATGGTCCAAGGTAGGGCAACCACCCCAGGAGTCTTCCCAAAATAAAGCACATTTTCCATTAGTTATATCCCAAGAGATGAAATCCATGATCAACTGCCTACACTCCAGCATGAAATTCCATATTCTAGAGCCTCTAGGAGGAGTAGGAGTTTTGAAAATACCTTCACAATTTGATGACTCTAAGTATTTTCTTTTCAGGATTCTTACCCACTTCAAATGTAGGCGAGAATACATTCTCCAGATGATTTTGTCCCCTAGTGCCTTGTTTTGCCACCTTTTGTTTCTCAAGCCTATTCCCCCCATATCTTTTGGCCTGCAAATCTTATCCCAAGCAATTCTGACCATCTTTTTCTGTTTAAATACTCCTTGCCAAAAGAATCTCCTCATAATCTGAACTAGTTGTTTGTTGACTCCGTTGGAAAGAGATAAGCATGATAGGGGATATATGGGAAAGGCTGTAATGACCAATTTCAAGAGCACCAATTGACCAACCCATGATAACAAATTCCCTTTCCATGAGGAAAGTTTTTGCTCAATCTTGTCCTTGAGAGGATCCCACAGTCTCGTTGTTAGAGTTCCAAAGTTCAAAGGTAATCCCAACTATTTACATGGAAGAGAGCCTAAGTTAAATCCAAGTATGCTCCTAATGCTTTCACTTAATGAATTGGGGGTGTTGAAGAAGAATACCTTTGACTTGTCTTTGCTAACCACTTGCCTTGAAGCTCTCTCATAGTCCACTAGTATCTTTTTGAATGCTCTCACTTCATTCCTTTTGTTGTGCCCCAAGAGTAGGGTGTCATCTACGAACTACTGATGAGTTACTTCAATGTTATTAGTGACCTTTATGCCCTAAATTATGCTATGATCTTGTGCATTCCTAATGGCTCTACCCAAAGCCTTAGCCATGATTGTGAAAAAAAAAGGAGAGAGGGGATCTCCTTGCCTGAGACCCCTGGAAGACTCAAAAAACCCTTCAAGGGAACTATTGACTAGTACTGAGAATTGAGGTATAGAGATGCATTAAAAAATCCAGTTGATCCATTGCTTGCTAAAACCAAATGCCTCCATGCATTTACGTAGAAACCTCCAATCTACCATATCATAAGCCTTCTTAATGTCCAACTTAATCAACATGCTTGGTTTCTTAATTGATTAAATTGAGTGGATAGTCTTTTAGGTAATAATTACTCCATCTAGTATGGATCTCCTCAACACAAAACCTAATTGCTCCTTAGATATAATTGTGGGGAGGATTGTTTTAAGTCTGATTTCCATCACTTTTGACATGATTTTGTATAATGTGTTACACAAAGAGATGGGGTGGAACTCATCCCATCCTGCTGCATTTTCTTTCTTTGGGATGAGTGCAATAAAGATGTTATTCGTGTCTCTAAGTAGTATCCTGAGTTTCTTGAGGCCTCCATAGCCTAAACCAAGTCATTTCCTAGAATATACCAACATTTTTGAAAAAAACTTGTCGGGAATCCATCCGAGCCTAAGGCCTTATCAGGATGAAACTAATTTACAACTCTTTCCACCTCATCTTTGGTGAATTTCTCATTTAGCATTTTGTTTTTCTCTGTTGTTATCAACTTTGGGATGTTCCTCAATAGCTAATTCTGACTTGTTAGGTATGAACCATCCGAGGTGTTCAAAATGTCCTTGAAGAAAGAAACCACACTCTCTGCAATTCTGACCAAATACTCTTCACTAGATCCATCAACTCTTTTGATGCTCCTTATCCTGCTGGCACTCCTCTTGTATTTAACTATGCTATCGAAGAATTTAGTGTTTTGTCACCATCCTCCATCCAATTTTTTCTTGATTTTTGTCTCCAAAAGATCTCTTCTTTTGCTAGGATGTCTTCATATCTTTCCATCATAATCTTCTCCTTGCAATACCTCTCCCGATCCATCCCAACACAAATGACTACCTCATTAAGAGACCACAAATTAGTTTCCAGATCAACTTTCTCAATAAAGATGTCCTTGAAGTGTTCCTTATTCCATATTAACAAGTGTTTTTTTAAAGCTTTCAACTTAGATACAAAGCAAAAGAGTTTGGAGTCCTCAAACTGATCAACTTTCCACCAGGATTCAACTAAATAAAAAAAGTTCTTGTCCTTCATCCACATATTTTTGAATTTAAAAGGGATCCTTACCGGTTTATCTTCCTTGCAACATTTGAGGAGGACAAGAAATCGTTTTGATCTAGAATAGAGGATCACAAAGGATTTGATGTCTACCTATATTGAGGAAAGATCCCCATGAAGAAAGAATCGGTCAAGCTTTTCTGCAATCTATGTGGGTCCCATACTCCTGTTGTTCTAGGTGAATACACCCTCCCCAGTTTCAAACTCTATCAAGTTGTTTCTATTGACCTAGCTCTTGAAATTGATCTAAGAAGGATGGGTTCTCTGAATGCCCCTCCTCTTGTCTATTGAGTGAAGGATGGCATTGAAGTCTCCCTCGATAATCGTGTGCTCCACATTCGATCCATTCAAAAGGGTTTCAATTTCAGCCCAAAGTTGCCTCTTCTTCTCTATCAAGGATGGACCATATACATTAATGAGTTGTATCCTCATGTGAGGATTGAAGAACTGGACCCTTCCTGCTATCCAATTGTAGTTTCCTATCATTGCCTCAAATTTCACCTTCCTGTTATCCCACATAATCACTAGCCCATCTGAGGCACCACTCGCCTGTATTCCAACCATGCTCCAACCACCTAGCTTCTTGTTAAATGAGTCAAGGCCCTCTATATTCAGTTTAGTTTCTTGTAATAAGACAATATTCACCTTTGTTTCCTTTATCCTGCACTTACCAAGCCCTGTTTGTTAGGGGTGTTGAGGCCTCTAACATTCCATGTTAGAATCATGGTGCCTGGGGAAGGGGGCCTCCCTTTATTCCATCAATGCTTTTTATCTTTTTTCCAAGAGCTAAGTGCCCTAATTCTCTTGCATTTAATTTCTAAAACTGGCATTTTGATTTATCATTCCATCTTAATTGATTATGTAAATATGAGTTAATTACTCTCTATTTATATGTAATTATTTAATTAATTAATTTATAATAATATTCTATAAATTTATTATGTAACTATTATGATATATAAAAACTAATTACATATATTAAAAGTTTCTATGTGCTTCTTTATAGAGTATTAAAGAATCTATAAATTATTTATTATTTTTTAAAAAAATTATTGAAGTTTATTGATTTATTATATCTATAAAAGTGTTATAATTTTGATAATTATGTAAAAATTACAATGGTGAAGAATGCATATCCTATACTCTTCCTCTACATAAATCTCCAAGGTTTGCTCTTCATTCTCATTTCATCTTCTTTTTTTTTCTTTTTCTTTTTTTATCTTAAATCAAATTTATTGGCACAAAACTATTAGGATTAAGGTGCTATTTACCTTGCATCTTATGTATTATTCATGTGTCTCCAACACTCTTGGAATGTGTCTTTGGATGAAAATGGATATTAATTTATATTTATATTCTCTCAAAATTTTGATATTAGTTGTCATATACATGAATGAAGAAGGTGGAGCAAAACAATGGTAGTTACAATTGATATTTTTTAATCACTAAATACATTTTCTCAAATTTAGACAGTAGAATTGAGGAGTTAGAATCTTGTATGACAAGATGAGACCTACATGAGTTGACTACTTTATTTTGGAGTGCTACACTTTGGGAATGGAGTGTCAAGGGTTATGACACCCAAGATGCTTTTTTGGCTATAATTTCTATTCAAGGACTAATTGATTATATTCATGCAATTGAATGTGAAGTCATTTATGTATTTACTATTTTTAGAAGATTCTCCCCAAGGTGGGTGTGGGGTTTTTGCAATATTCCATTGTTTTGAAAATCCATTTTTATAGTTTTTCCTCTCTCTAAGTCATGGTCAATTTAGCACCCAAAATATTAAAAACTCTATTAATTTTTTTGTTGAGTAACCATGTCCAATCTATGGACAAAAACTCAAGCCCATCATTGCTTCATCTAAAAACTCATTCAATCTTTGCCTCCACTATTGTCTAATTAAAGTGATTGCAACTACTTGAATCACTTCCTTTAGTTCTCTTGCTTCTAGAAATTTTTTCACAAGCATCAAATAGACATCAATTTTGACTCCACAATAATGAATAGTGGTCATAAATTGTTCTCCCACCATTAATCTTTAATTGCAAATTTGTGACCCCTCCTAAGGAGGTCATTTTCTTTTTCTCCCAACAGTCTCATATTTGTGTCCTTGTTTGTTAATTGCTTTTTGTGATAAAAAAAAACTTGTATAAATAAGTGGTTCATATATTACATGAGATACTCATATTGATCTCTCACATGCTTTAGCCTTTGTCACTTGAAATTACCATAAATTATAAATGCTTGATACCTTCAAATATTTCAAGTGAGATTTACCACATTAGATTATAAGAGATATATTTCTTCACATAGGAATTTATTTTGACTATACATACACATACACATACACATACACATACACACACACACATACACATATCAATTTTAAATATTGGGACAATCTTAACAAGTCTCATTGATCAAGTCACAACCAATCTCACCAACCGTATTCCCTTCTCACAATTGAGGGAGAAGTCTTGGAGCGGTTCTCCCCATTGCCTCTCTTCTCGAGGCTATGTCCATGATGATGCCCACAAGAAGGTGACTGCTAGAGGAATATAGAGATGAAGGAACTCTGACAATAACACAAGGGACATTACTCTAGTGGTCAAGAAACACTTATAAGTGGGCCACTTCAAGTGCAAATTTATTACTTGCTCCTGGATCTGCAATAGAATATTACAACAAATCATAGCTTTAGTTTAAAAGCAAAACATGTTGATCCATAGAACAATTGACAAAAATAGTCAAATTTCTATCTTTTCATATTTTAAACAAAATCTCCATATTGAAAGCATGCCAAATATGAGTGAATTTGTGAAGGATGCAAGACCAACCCCTAAAAGAACCATATGCTATAAAAAGATTTTGATATGAAAGACTTGAAAAAGTCATGAATCTAGATCCAAACATTTAGAACTCTAGAACAAAATTATAAAAGGTATTTAAGAGACTCTTGTTGTCACAAAAGAAACATCAAAAATCAAGGACTCTCAAATGGGATAACTTGGAGCCAATAAGGTCTTGGAAAATTATACACTAGACAAAATAACTATTGTCCCATATACACTAGAAATGTGACTATTTTTATTAATATATAACACTATTTAATAAATAAATGATAATATAAACATTATATGTTACGAGCAATTTAACCGGACCACTAATATTTTGGGCGTTTACCCCCGTCGGAAAAAAAACTTCTTGATATTAAACCAATATTTAGGGTTTTAGGTTTGAAGGTCATGTAGATTTGAAGGTTTAAGAGTCTGCAGGCACTCACATTTCTGTTGGCACTGATAAAATTATATTATCTCAATGATGAAGGAAACTGCAAATACTCAGCAAAGAGCAATGGAAGAGAAAGTGGAAGATGTTAAAGATCTAAAGCGTGCAGTTTGTGAGGAATGCAAAGAAAACCCTTTCAAATACAAATGCCCCGGCTGCGGATTGCGCTCGTGCAGCTTGCCCTGCGTCAAAGCTCACAAAATACGTACGCGTTGCACAGGCAAGCGAAACCGAGCGCAGTTTGTGCCTCTCTCACAATTCGATGAAAACTGGCTTATATCAGGTCTCCTCTCATTCCTTTTTTTGACAGCGTATATTACCTCCCCTCTTGCTATTTTCTTCAATCTGGGTGTCAAACTTATTCATTTTAAAAAATAAAATTATTGTGATAAATTCTCGAGTATTTGGGCTTGATGTGCCACGACTAAGTATAATAGCTTCTACTCTGTGCTTATTTGCCAAGTAAAGTGTATATTTTCTATCCCACTCCTTGTTTTTGTTCGGTGTCATCTATTGTTTTATATCACACCTGTAAGAGCCTCAGCTAAATGCACAAATAATAAATTCAGAAATAGTAGAGGTCATCAAACATTTTCCCATTTTCCTTCAATATAGGTAATCATCCTTCAATTTTCCAGCTGGCAATGTTATATACCCCATTAATAAATAGTGGGATTGAACTCAAATCCAGATACTCAAAATCAAAGTCGGCTTCTTCGTTATTGATGACCTATACTACCGTCTCCTCCAACAATAAGTTATACCTTCATCAGATATGAATAAAGTATCCATATTTCCTCTCTGGAGTCAAAAGCACTGCTGTTGAAAAATGAGTTGGTATTCATAGCATCTTCAATTGAGAGTATTTGCTTCATTACATCTGTATAAATAACATGCACAACCTTTGCAGCTGCGTCTGCAATGGACTTTGTCTTTGCTACAACTGGCCCCACAACTTGTCCGTAGTAATGAATGCATTTAGATGCAAAAACTAGCACACAATCGCTAACAAGATTACAATAATCATCTTCACCAATTTCCATCGGCAGAGAGAAAAGCAACTACCCTTTTCATGGAAAGAGCTTCCAAACGACCCTTTTCATGGAAAGGGCCTATCTCCTTGATAGTTCCATTTACTATTGTTGAAAGAACAGAAACTGCATGCAATCCATCTCCACGTTTTAAATCATCTAAGTACTCTACTTCCCCTGTGACCTGTGCTTGAGCTGATAATTTTGGGTGGGGCTGTGACGCTGCATGCTTTGTTGGGTACCCCTGATCAAAACTGACAGATCCTGATTAAATTGGTCAGATTTCTTGTTTAACTGCTAAACAAAGTTGGGCAGATAGGGAATTTATGGCCCATCAATAGAGAATAGCTTTGTAGCATTCACTAATAAGGACTTATAATTTGAATGACCAAAAGAAGGATCAGGTACTAGTTGTCTGCACAAGAATTAAACATTCATCCAAGACCTTAGGATCTTGATAGGATTTTTCTGTGAGTTTGTTATCTGTCTAGGGATCAAGTTCAAATTTAAATGCAGCATTCATAGTAGCATGAGCATTCGCTTTTCTCAGAGCAACCTTCTGCCTGCGTAAATGAGAACTAAAAGGTAATGCTGGAATATGTACCTCTGTTATCGCCTTCCCATTCATGTCCATGCCAAAAAATTGCTCAGGATTAACAAGTTTAGGCAATCCAATGCAGTAAGCAGAACATATTTTCAATTTTGTTTCAGCAGCCATTATAATGTTTGCAATTTCTGAAACAAAATCTGGATGTTCATGCACCATAATCAAGTTTCTTTCAACACTTCCAATATTGCATACTTGAGGAGAATCAACACATGCAAGGTGCTGCCACATGGGCCCATAGCTAGAGGTAAGGTCTCTAAGTGCCTTCAACAGTAGAATGAAGTCTGAAATTGGAACTCCAAGAGAGTCTTTCATCGCTAACATGGTCCTTAAGAGAGCTGGTGCTTGAGATATGTCAATAAGAATATCACAAAAGTATTCGGGATAAACCCCAGATGATATATTTCTTCTTACCATTCTTGGTCTTCCTTGATTTCTATAAGATGGTAGAACAGAATACAAATCTTGCAAAGGAGGCACCCTTATTGAGGCAGTCCCTCCTTTTGAGAGTAAAAAACCTTATTACTTAATTTCTGGGAATGCCCTTATTGCAAATATCCTCCTTGTCAAGCACTAACTGCAGACAGTTGCTTCTTTTATCTGCTTGGTTGGATTTTCTATCATTTTCACATGCAGATGTCTGAAAAACATCCCATAGGGGACAATATCCAGTACACCTGCACAGATTGCTATCAATTTGGTGTTCAACTTGACACAGGAGGTAGTGAAACCATTTGCAACTGTCACATTATACTCATAGATGTCCTCTACTTTCGATCTCTCTTAGCCACAAGGTCTTCATCAATAAAGTTGTGGGTGACCTCACTATGAATGAGCATAGTATTCCACCGCCACGATAACTCCGCGTGAAACCTGAATAGATGATATTGTGCTGCTTGTAAAAGAGCTGCAATCGTTCCCATGCTAGTCTTTGTATTATCTGTCAGTAACTGCTCAAGCTTATGCTTAATAATTTTCTCCAATGCTGCCTGCTTCTGTTCTAACTCATTAGTTTCATAACCAGTGTACTCCTCATCCTTTTGCTTAAAGTGATCCAAAAATCTCCAACTAAAACAATCAAATGTATATACAAAGTTGTGCCCCTATGTAATCAAATTGTGGTACCACCACTCATGAGCAACAGCTTCCAAGTGAAGGATAGCAAATTTAATTTATTCATCCTTGTAGATAGTCTTAGTGAGAAATAGGTATTCACTTTTTGGATCCAAGCTTGGGTTGAAGCTTTGATGGATCCATCAAATGAGGGGGCAGCGAGCTTCTCCAATCAACTTTGTGAGGTTGGTTTAGGGTGGGTCTTCTTTCTTCCCCATTTTGGTTTTTGACTTCAATGTATATCACTTCATTAAGGAGATGTTTGATTGAAACTAAACATTCTTTGCCCGGTATTCAGCATGGAGAACATTCAACTTTCAAGTCATCCTCTTGTTGATCATCCATATCCTCTTCCTACGGAATGGCTTCTCTTTGCAAGAAAGTGGCTTGCAGTAGTTTAGTGCCTATGACTGATTGCAGTGGGGTATTTTGGTTCGCTGTGGAAGATGATAATTTTCCTTGTGCACTGTTACTTGAATGCATATTTGCATGGTTTGATCTGGGTATTTGCATACTTTGGGTGAAGAGATTGATGGCTTTTTCCATCCATCCTTCAATGATCTCATTGTGTTGAAAGATTCCAACTCTTTATCTTTGTGTGACACCTTCATTCCCTTATTTGACATTTGGTTTCTCTATCATTCACTGGCATGTAGTCACCTTTTTCTTGTACCTCGCTTAGGCTGGTTAGGTCTTAGCTTTGATGGTATTGTAAGAACCTCAACTAAATGAACAAATAATAAACTATATTGCCAGGTTCTTGCTTTTAGCCTAGTGTACCCTCTCCGGGAGCATTTTGGGGGCGGGAGGAGGCTGGGGAGCGGCCAGGAGTGGCCAGGGAGCACCTGGGCACCCCCAAGTTCCCTGTGGGTATGCTGGGAGTGTACCCACAGGGAACTCGGGGGTGCCCAGGCGCTCCCTGGCCCCGCTCCTGGCCACTCCTGGGCATTCCCGCAGAGCTGGGCCACTTAAAAAGCAAAACAAAAACATTTAAAATGCAATTTAAAGTGCAATAAAATTATAAAACCCTAAAATGCTTCTGTCCCTCATTCATCACTCCTTTTGACATTTAATTGCTCTAATCAAACACATTTCATTGCTCTAGTCAGATAAAAATGAAGTGATTCATAAGTATTTCAAAGTAGTCTATAATTTGATATATCACTAATTCTTTAAAAAGTCAAATAACATAAACATTGGCTTACTTTTGTAATCTTTGCTCAATAAAATAGAAACTTGATGAATCTTGATTAAATTTGTCGTTCTTCTCATTGTTATATAGCCATCAATTTCTTGATCTTCTGTAGTAATCCGTTTGAGTTGTAAGATTTCAATTAGAAAACTTTATAAAATAACATTGATATCTATTGATGACTTCTAGATAGATGTATTTAAGATATCTATACTAGCATACTGATCTTTGAAAAAATCTATGTAAAAGATGTCAGGAGACATCATTTTTGAGATGCCTATTTTTACTGGATTTGTGATTTAAGTGGAATAAGCACCTCGAGAATGATTTCTCTTAATATCTTTCACATAGATTTTTCAAAAGATAGGTATGTTAGTTAAGTTGGTTTCTACATATGTTTCTTTTAATTATTTGTTTGTTTTTATTTAGATTACAATATGTTAGAGGAGATTTTGAGAATGACAGAAGCTGCCAAGCGGACTCGAGCTGGTACAGATGACAGCAGGCCAGCTCGGTTTATGCGAGGAGGCAAGAGCAGACTTCACATTCAGGCCAAGAATCATAACATAAACCTCTTACTTCAACCAAAGGGCATGTCCAAGAATAAGATCAACAGGTCTTATTATGATAAATTGTAAGTGCAGAGTTTCTTTCATTTTTGATGATAGGTAATGTAGCATTTTTATTACTTTACAGCCTGAAATGTAACCCTGCCTTGCATTTCAGCATTGTGATTGTTTCCTCTCTTTCTGGTAAATTTGTTTAATGGTTAACATGTTTTACTCTTTAATTTATCATGTTTTTCTAAGTATTTGCTAGAATCTTCCATTGGCTTGCTGAGGTATTGCAAGTATGCCTGTTGTGACTTTTATGATGTTTGGATTATTACCAATTGTATAATTAAGCTTTTTTCCATTAAGTTATATTTGCTACAAAAAGAAGATGAGGTATATGGACTATCACCTCTGCTTGTATCATTTAAGGTTCATTCTTCTCACATCCATTCTTCTCAAAAGATGTACTATAGATTCTAATCATTCTAAAAAGGTCGGTAACATTGTTTGGTATCCAATCACACAATGTGTCCTTGTTGTGATTCCATGCGATTTCCATTCAAAGGAAAGAGTATAATAGGTGAAATTTGTGTCCAATTCATACAGTCACTTCCATTTAAGAAGAGAAAAGGATAAATTGAATGTGAAAGGATCATCAACAATTTGCTCACAGTCAATCTATTTGAAAAGGGTTTGTTTAGATTATATTGCATTTGAAAAGAGATAAAAAAGCCAATGGTTCTATGTTAGAAAAGAAGGATATTTGGACATCATTCCATTTTGACATCAGTCTGGGCATTCGACATTCTTGCCATTGTGAAAATGCACCATATAGCAAAGAAGGTATCCGCAGTTTAAGAAACTAAGGGTACAAATAGACTGAGAGACATAATAAGTTATCCAAACATGTGAGGCATTTTCTAAAGCCTGTTTGACAGAGCTAAATATTTTCTGTAAGTTGAGTAGTTGCCAATCGGCCACCTTAGCACTAATGTGTTCATCAAGGGTGATGAGATAGACTGCCAGTTCAAGCAGATTTTCTAAAAGGGAAAGAGACAACAAAACACTTCGTGTAAGTCTCCTGCTCTCATAGTGCTGAAGGAAAATAATTAGTGGTGACTAGTCACAATGATTTCAACAAAATCGCCATGAAGAATAAATATTCCCTTTTTTGTGATTAGTGATCTGGTAGACTAGTTGTAGGTTGCTAGGTGGTTTATTAAGCTTGACTTTACTTTTGGATATGACCAAGTCTGGATGTAGTATTCTATGAATGGTCAGTTCTGCATATTCCATCACCAATGCACCTAGTACACTCATGGGCATCATCAGTGATGTTTCCTAAACTCATTATGACAAATTGTTGTCTTCTATCTAGAGGATGTCTTGGTCTAAAATACAAGGATGACCACTTGTCAATGCACAAACAGTTCTGGGTATATGTTCTCAAAACCTAATGCTGGCCAAGACAAAGAAGTCTGTTTCTAGGGACACACTTGATTCCTTGATAATCTTCATTGAGAAGCATGAATTCTATTCCTCTGTCCATATGCTAGTTGTATTGCCATTATCTTAAGGAGGTCATTCTGAATACTAACCACCAAACACTTTAATTTTTTAACTTGGTTTGAGATTTATGAATATGATCTGGGATTCAGGAACACTGGCATTTGAAGTTGGCATCTTACATTTACAAGGAAGAAGACTGTCACTAACAATATGGCAGATCTTAATCATCGTGGTCTATGATGAGTAGAAAGGACTCTAGTTCACAAATACTCAGTTTGGTTTGTAGTAACACAAACAGGCACCGTAGCTCTTTCCTTGACTACTTTGTGCAGGTGGGTTGGGGATTGTAGCTCTTTCCCATAAAAGTTCAAAAGGAAACTGATTCATCTTCATATGGTGGATATTGTGGCATATAAAAGGCATCACCTTAAGCATACTTTATTGTTATCTATCCAGACACAGGTTAAGGATAACATCTGTCAGTGCTCTCTTTTCAGGAATTGTAAGCTTTCCAATTGGATGCTTTGGTCGTATAAGTTATAATGGTTCTATGTTGAATGTGGGGACCCATTTCCTCAGATTCCATTAATGGTTTTCTCAGTACCACCATAACTGCATCTTTATGGTTAACTGCCAGTTTTCCAAATGCGACCTTTATGACAAGTGCTAAGAGATTGATTGTTTACATGCTGCAAAGTTATTCTTCAAGCATGTTTGGAGCAATTTTAGGCTGCATCTCACTATCTTTCACATCACGATTCAATCTTCTCTAGTAACTTTTGAGAATCTTTATGGAAGCTTCAATTATGCTCCCCTTCATTTCATTGCAAAACGAGGAACAGATTCTTATTTTGATACAGCCAAGGGAAAGCAAAACAAAAGGCAGACCAAATAAAATCTGTACCATAGCAAATGAACACAGCTCCGTACAGCCAGGGGAAAGCAAAACAAAAGACAGACCAAATAAAATCAGTACCATAGTAAATCAACACAGCTCCATGCTCACAAGAGCTAACTTTAAAGTGCAAAACATAAATTGAACATGTTGATGACTCAGGGATCCAACATCATATGCCACCATTAGATTCTAAAGCTTTGACTTCATCGCCATTATCTCTTGGGAAACCTCATCCACTTCCGCTGGGGCCTGGGCTACCCTTTTGACATTATGTAAATGTTCATATAATAAAATGAGTGGGAAGAGTCTATTTTTCAAGATCTTTAGGGTCGAATCTTCTTACCAAATAGCAGGGAATTTACATGTTTTAAATTGGTTCTTTATTAAACATATTATTGGGGATCTATTATGGAGCCACAGCCCAACTATAGCAATAACATACCTATTACAAATATCTATTGAGGACTGCATAGACGATACTGCATATACAAAACACCCAAAAAGACACCAATAGCATCTCTATACAGCTACAACAAAAATCTCTAGTAACAGAAACAGCAACAGCCACCTTAAGCCATACAGGTGAGGCATACAACACTGCAAAATTAACTGGCATAATACAAAGATGAAAGATCAAAACAACCAAACCAGCAGCACCTGAAGCCACCTACAGAAAACATAATGTCTACATTGGATCCTGAGCACAGTCACTACTAGGAGGTGTGGTCTTCCAGCTTTCTGAGATGCAACTGTAAACCCCATTTGTAGATATTGGAATAACCTCCAAAATAGGTGCAAACACACTGGAAGTAGACATAGCACCATGAGCCTGTAATTATTTGATAATCTTTGTTTGCTGCACTGCCCTGGTCAACAAAACATTTTCTAGCTTCCACATTGTAAAGCCGCTACCCAACTCCAAAGTGCCATTATGGAAAGAAAGCACCATGTACCTCATGGCCATACACGGGTCTTAGCAGAACCCTGATATCTTATCATCCATGGGCAACTCATGCACTTCCTCCTACAACAGCATTGTCAAAGCTTCCAACACTGCACTTGTGGGTTGATGCCTACGTTTTCCAGAAGCATACCTTGGCTCTCCTGAAAACAGCTTGCCTTTCTTTTTTTCCTTGCTCTCTTTTGCCTGAACCATTAGCTCCACAATACTATCCCTAGTTTCTACATTCTCCACAGCCTGTTTCAATTTGTGCATAAAATCCTCTAGTATCATTCCATGCAATCTGAAATGACCATTGTCTGCCAAACCCTGCTTGCCTCAAATTGGCCTCTTCATCACAATTAAAAATCCGCTTTAAATAGTATTTTGTAAATGGGCCTTCCCTGAGCAGATCCCTAGATGGCTACCCTTGCCATAGAAAAGAGATAACCTAGACCAGCAACAAAGTTCCTCCATCAACAAACCAAACCAATCTTAAATTGTCAACTGCACTTTCCAGCAACCCACAACAACTCTTCTCTACTCCTTGCATGATATCCCATGCATTAAATCAAGTCACTCACATAGCTCCAACCAAGTACTGTAGTGCACAAAACAACTTCTGCCTAATTTTTGATCTTCTAGACAAAACCCAAGCATTTCCCTGTATAATGACAATTAGAAAACAATTAGGATAGCCAAAGGTGGCTGGACCAATTCTATTATTATCTAAATTAGCCTAATCTTCAATAGCCAAAAAGTCTTTTACTTTGTTTTGAGTCATGCAGTAATGAGAAATCTGGAAAGAAAGAAATTTTGATTGCCACAAAACCATCTCTTCAAGAATTGCTTTGATTGGGTTATTGACCTTTATTTACCACATTAACAACAATCTGAGAATCCCCTTAAGTTGCTTTTGGACCAGCTAGCAATGTTGTCCATTCCCCTTAATTGTTCGTTTGTTCCCTTATAAAAGGAAATCATCAAGCACAAAGACACCATTATTATTACGTAAAACATAAGCAACTCCTGCCTGACCAGGATTACCTTCTGATGTCCCATCAAAATTCAATTTCATAATGTAATGCCCCCATTTTAGCCCATTGTTGATTTTGGTGGATTTAGCCTATTCCTGGCTCTCGTAGGCTAATAGCTACTTGTCATAGTGAGATCATAAGGATAATAGCTACTGTAGCACCCTATAATGTTGGCATATTAAAGAAGGTTCTACAGCTGATTGTGGAGAGCCTATATGGGTTACATGATGTCAAAGCCCCTACTTTTGGTAAAAGGGCTAAAATTATAGAAATCATGGCAAAATTCAGACCATTTATCTTAATGTTGGATTGCAAGTGTGATAAATTGATTCTGCAAATGTTTCAATGCTTCTTAACTGAAATTAGGAAGCATCATGCAGACAATGTGAGGGATTGTATGCAAACTATTATGTCCTTAATCCTAGATGAGGATGATGATATCTGCAAATGGTTGCAATCAGACTTGTTAGCCATTTGGAGGAAGGAGCAGTGTGTTTCCCCCACAGCTTATGCTTTCTCAAAGGGTTTGGTTGAGCAGAAAATTGGGAGGTTCAAGGAACAGATGATAGTTGTAGAGCTAATTTCTTTGGGTATACAGGTCCCAGAATCACCCAAAAAGAGCAAGAACCAAATGAGGCGAGAGGAGATTTGTTTCACTTGCCTAGAACATTGGTCACATGATCACATATGTGAATTTAATAAGGAAAAGGAACTATTACAGCCAAGTAGCGTTGAAAACATACAAACAAATGAGGCTACAAAAATTGAAGAGGATGGCATTACCCAAGAAGTGAGCCTGTTAGTTCCCCCAGAGATCTCCAAAGAAGTGCATGAACCTTCGTGTGATGAGGAATTGCTTAAAGAAAATAATGCAACAGCAGCCTTAGCCATGCATTCAGATAAATCCTACAAAGATTATGAGACATCTACAAAGGAATGCAAAAGTCTCTTGGTGGGTGATTTGGAGATTATGCTTGATAAAGCATATGCAGATATGAATTCTATAAGTGCCCCGTTGGCTGATCTCATTGCTGTGCCACCATTCATGCTTGAAGTTTGCAAAGCAACCGATGGGAAAGAAGATGAGCCCCGGGTACAAGAACAAGAAAGGAAAGAAGAATCATTTGAATTTGGTTTGCAGCCTACAAGTATTCATGAGGAATGCTAAAATCAATCGTCACTAGGGAGTGACTCACATGAGGTTTCACCATCTTTGCAAGAAGATTCACAAGAGGATTCAATGGGAGGGATGAACATGACTTCCTCTAATGTTAAGCATGAGATTGTTATGGGTAATGATGGTATGGATTCTTTTGGTAATCACAATACATCTACGAGTGTGATAGTTGATTCCAATGATGACACCAATCCTACACATGAAGAAAAATTAGAACAAAAACTTTTGGTTTGGGAAGATTTACAAGATCATTTGGCAGCAAAGGGTGATAAAATTGTTCAAGCTTTGACACGGTTGGGTTCTACAACATCTTTTGAGACATCCTATGAGGTACATAGCAGCAGTGCCTTAGATGTTGATGTGTGTGCTGATGATAGCACACATGATGCTGCTGATCATAAGGTGAGTGATGTTGACTCAACCTCATACTATAGTGCGGATTTGGGTGGAGAGCGTGAGGTAGATTAGGAGATGGAGTGTGTGATGATATACAATGCATTGTTTGAGACAGATGCTACTTGGTCATATGATAATCCGCTCTTCGAGTTAGATGTTGATCACTCTCTTGACCCCAATCTTGAGATGGGCATTGATTGTGGCGCTTGGGATCCTTCCAATGCATCGGGATTTTAGACAGGGCCCACAAAAGAGTTTATTGAGGTGTGCATGGTGAGGAGTTCTCATCACTTCTCTTCTAGTCCACATACAAAGGATTTGTTGATGCGTCGATGTGGATTGGCTTAGGACTTATACCATCCACTGTGGGATGGGGAGTTGCCATCTCTAGAAGATGGGACTAGAGGCTACGAGTATCCGACTTTGTTGTTTATAGGAGATTATTTGCAGGGACAGCAGTCAGTTATCCATCATGCTGATATATACTTGACAGGAGTTGCTTCTTCTATGTTACAGAGATATCATATGGATACACGGTTACAGGGTGATTATGGCGTTAGTAGGCATGATGGCTTGTTTTGTCAACACATCCATGGGGGTTTGGCAAAAGATAGAGAGATATATGGTGTAATAGATGCTTCCAGATGTTCTTATCTCCACATGATAGATGGATGTGAGGTTCGGTATTTTTGGAATCTAGGAGGCAACAAGTTTGGCACTATGTATTGGACTGATTCCATTGGGTCACTTCACTATCTGCAGCATGGTGAAGTTGAGTTCAGATTTGCGCAACAGAAGTTTGCGGATGTCAGATACGACAAAATTTCATTCTGGGTTTGGAATCCAGGGATAGCTTGCGCGGTAGTGTTTTTGCTGATGCTACAGGAGTCAGTTAGAGATGTGTGGGACATTTCACAGTTCTTCTTCAGGGCCTTCCGAGGAGGGGAGTTTCTTTGCAATGGAGATTGCTTGGGGACAAGCAATTTCAGGGTGGGCGTACTGTAATGTCCCCATTTTAGCCCGTTGTTGATTTTGGTGGATTTAGCCTATTCCTGGCCCTCGTAGGCTAATATGTCTGGTAAGAGGGTCCTGGTGGCAGTTGGACGAGGTTGGTAATAGTACTTCCCGTCAGTTCAGTTTTGGTTTTCGATTCCAGGCTTTTTAGATGATTATTTAGCTCAGTTTGGAGTACTTACTATTTATAGTAAGTTACTTTGCAAGGTTACTATTTTTAGACTGACACTTGGTTACATGGGGAACTGACAAAGTTAACTCCTGCT
Organism: Sequoia sempervirens; assembly: GCA_007258455.2. Classification (NCBI taxonomy): domain Eukaryota; kingdom Viridiplantae; phylum Streptophyta; class Pinopsida; order Cupressales; family Cupressaceae; genus Sequoia; species Sequoia sempervirens. Next base: position 364,243,826 of record VDFB02086081.1, read on the forward strand.
TCAGATGGCTCATTAAACAAACAATTATTCCAGGAGTTATTTACTTTAAAGTGACTAAGGAATTATTTAAATATTTAAATGTTATTATAAAGTTATAATGTAACTTTATAATAATAAAGTCACTTTAATTTTATAAAGTGACTCAAATAAAACATTATATTTTAAAGTCACTAAAATAAAAGTAAAGTGGGAAATATATCTTTATCCCACATTGGCTGGAAAAGTGTGTGAGCTCTCCTAGGAAACATATAAAATGATCTACAGGGCTCATTTATGGAGATGCTTAGTTTATGCTTGGTTATTATTTTCTCTTGGAGAATTCTGGGAAGCTTTGGCTTTCAGTAGGTTTGAGGACGGAAACCCTCGAGCTTGGAGGCAGTGGATGAAATCCCACTCTGTTGGAGGTATTATTTAGATATCTCACTCTGTGCTTAAGATTCATACTTTCTGGTTATCCAATCCGACTGTAAGTTCTGTGGCTACGATTGGATATTTCTGTTGTTATTCTACTGTTGATTTTGAAGACAATAATCATATGCAATTTCAGATCTTAATAGTTATATGATTTACATTGAAAACTGTTGCAAGTAATTGGATAAATTATAATCTGTTTGCATGCAAATTATTTGTTAAATCTTCTGTGGGAAAAACCTGGAGAAATTTGGGGCAAACATTCGCGGGGGATGTTATAGAATTGGGGGTTTTGAGTCAGATCTAGTTTGGCTCACTACACATAACCCTCCCTCACTCCCCCAAACTTAACTTTTTCCAACACTTGCTTTTTTCTATCCACCTTTGAATGGGAGTTATGTTGAATTTTAAAACATTATTTGATATTTCATCTCTTTTAGTCAATTTGTTTTAAATGGTATGTAAGATATAGAAGATGAGTTCTTTACATTCCTGTTACTTTAGTTTTCTGCTTATTCATTCAAAATTTTATGAGGGGCATCTTGCTTTACTATCATCTTTTACTCTAAGTGAGCTTTTTTAACAATTTACTTGTGCATTTACCTTTATTTGACTGTTGGCTATGTAAAAAATTGGTTTTGTTTAGTGTAGTAATTAATGAATGATAAGTTTGTGTGGATGATGCTGTTTGGTCTCTATATACGATGAGCTTCAAGTGTCAAAAATTGGAGAAATATAGAAAATAGAATCTATTTTTTACTCAATTTTTGGTATCAAACAAGCATGAATGGTTAAATTATCAGTGTCCTAAGAATACTTCTTATCACTTTGCAGTCGGAAATGCATTTATTGGACTGTCGAGTGGCAGTTTCATTCAACAGATGTTACGTATATTGACCACAGGTAAGTTCCATTTACCTTGGTGATGGTATCTGAAGAAAGTGAAGTTCTTGGGAATTTTTCCTGTTGTAATTAATCCAAATTGGTATTTCATTATTCTCTTAGGAAACGTGAATCATTGTTTGCCTTCGCTTGTGCTAATGCCCCTTCAAATGTTAAATTCTCATGAATAATCGTGAAAAGGTTGATTGATGTGCTTGTGCTAACTTTTATGAGATAAAAATAATTCATCAGATTCTGTTTATTGGTTCAGAGTGGATGAAAATGCAAGTCTAAGAAGTATACTGGAAAAGCATCTGACAATTGGTCCAGGAAATCCAGTCATACGACATAAACTTAGGCATTTCTGCAACAACCCCATTGAAAGTTGTAAGCTTTTGCTCAAGAAGGAATATACAGAGGTAATAATTTTTTTTTGTTATTTATTATATGTTCATGTTAACCTATAATATTGGGACTTACATTTCTTCTTGGTATGTGCTATTCAAACTATGTATTTGTTAGGGTACGAAAAAGTTATATTTTGACCTGAATATGATGGAACCGTTGTGCTCTCAACTTGCGTGGAAAACTATTATTGAGTATCCTGTTATTCTTGTTGTTTTGCAATCAAATTCGATGGAGTTTGAACTTTTACGAGATATGAATCCAGTTCCTCGAGAAGTAGTAAAACCTTCAAAAGTTGATGAGCTTGATAACCTTGCATATCAAGAGTGCATTCCCTTTAAGGAAGAAGAAATTGAAGAAAGAGAATTTGAACCATCTGAAGATTTGTATACAGTTCCTGAAACAGTTTTTAAGGGTTCAAATATTGATGAACTTGATCTGCATCTAGAGGGTACTCTACTCGGGGATGTAGAAATCATGGAAGGAGAAATTGGATTTATTAAGGATTTGAATCCAGTTACTGAAAAAGCTGTAGAACCTTTAAATGTTGATGATCATGTGCATCTAGAGGGTGTTTCCCTTAGAGATGAAGAAACCGACCAAGGAGACATTGTATTTTTAGAAAACCTGAATTCAGTTCCTGAGAAAAGTTTAAGACCTTCAAATTTTGATGAACTTGATGATCTTTTACATCTGGATGACCTGGCCTTCAGGGATGAAGAAATTGAGGAAGGAGAGTTTGTTCCACATCAGCATTTTGATGGAGCCTTTCCTTTGCATATAGATATGGATGCTGTTATGGATGAAGTGAATGTTGAGATAATATAACCTGGATGGGTTTTGGTCAGATGGCCCATTGGCAGGAATTGTGAATGGCTTCTGATTATAAATTTTGCAGCTGTAGCCTAAAATCTGGTTAAGTGAAAATTTTGATGTTTTTCTCCACATTTAAGAGTTGTGTTTTTAACTGTTTAATATGAGCGGTGCATCCATTTAAAGTTGACTTTACCATTTGCCTTAAACCATAGCTGCAAATCTCAGAGTGCTGAGTAAATCAACCAGTAGCGAGTTTTGTTGGATCCGCCAGTGAAGAATTCGGGAGTACAAATATTCTTTTTTCTACTTATTCAAAATAAGTGAATAGTTCACCCCTGACAAATGCCCCTTTCTTTCATTCCTTGCTCATTTGTGACTAAAATCTACTGCACAAAGGGCGGCATAAAAGAAAAAGATTTTGCAGCTTCCATGCTTTTGACTCAAAATTATTTGGTCTTCAAACCCTAGATGCATGGTGGGCGCTCAAATGAGACTTGGGCATATATTTTCGGATATTGCTGTTGTCTGTGTATCTCTGATGAACGTCGGATTTAATATTATTGTGAATATTTTAAAGCAGGGATTCTAGCCAGAATCAGTCTCAAAATAATGTTTTTTTTACATTCCCGGATATCTTTTCATTTTTTTTTGCTAGTCTTTATAAATGTGGCTCTCTTAACCGTAGTTATATAATTTAAGACAGGCATTTCCGCAGGCCATTAGAGTAAATGGTAGAGCGCTCTTTTTTGGTTGATAACTCTAAATATTTTTGTATGGGTGGATATTGCGTTAAAATATGTTAATATAATTTATTTTTACACAGTTACTCCATCTATTAGCTCTCTATTATTGATTTGGCTTTTTTAATTTTACGTTGATTTCTTAGGATGGTTATACAAATTGTTTTTTAAACTTTTGTCCATAAATTAACTGTTTTGAAAATACCAACATTATTTTGTAATTGTTGTGGTTTTATAATGTCTAAATTTACTCTTTATTTAAATTATATTTAAATTTTTATGCGACTTGTAGTTTTATAATGAGGTTCATTAGAAACAACACACTGAAAAATACCTCCTATTTGTCAATGTATGAGTTAAAGGGTCTCTATAATGAATGGTTTATAAGTCACAACACTTGTTGAAGGTTTTACAAATAGGATGGCAAACTAAGTGGACCTGATCTTGGAGGAAACACAATGGTTAAGTGCACTCAAGTTGGAGTAGTGTTGGGATGGGTGATTTCTCGAAAGTACCAATACTTCCATCTTTGCGAGCAATCACCTAGATGCAATGAGTGTTAAGTGGACCATTCATTTTCATGGGAGATGGGTTTGTGTGAACCTCTACTGATGAAATATAGATCAATGAGTTTGACTAAATAAGCTATATAGTTAAAATCTAATATAAATATCATAATTTAAAACACTATTTGTCAATTTTAGAAATGCAAATGGTAATTTGTAATTGTTTTATTGTTTTATTGTTTTTTAATTAATGAATGTTTACTAAAATATTATAGCAAGTTCAAGTTTGATGTATTATAGCTTTAATTCAAGATTAAGGTAATTTATTTGTTAGTTCAAATATGCAATTACCATTTTTTTTTTTAACTATCTTGTTTTTGTGTAGTTTCTTGGGACATAAGTACGAGTCTTAAATGTGCTTGGTGATATTGAGTCAAGTTTGACTCCATACACGAAACATCTTACCTTTACATGCTTTAGGTTCTATCCTTAATATTTTGAAGTCATGGATTTTTTAGTGTCAAAAGATTATATGTTGTAATTGTATGAATTATAAAAATAGAAGAATAGTCAATATAATTAAATATCGAAATAAATTATATAAAATTAAAATAAATATAAAACAAAACTAACACAAATTTTTTAAATATAAAGATATTAAAAATTAATAAAATTAACATATTTATTACAGTTTTTAAAGTAAAATAAAATAAAATAATTTTACAAAATAATGAATGGTGGTTATTTAAAAAAAAAAAACATATATAAGAATAAAATAATTCTTCAAACAATTTAAATAAAAAAAAATTCCGAAGTAAAATAAATAACTCTCAAATAAACAAAATAAATTGAAACTAATAATACTTATATTTTTTTAATTTATCTATAATGATTTAATTCCGCTGTTTGGAAAGTTATTGTATCAGTAAATAAATATAACCATTATTTTGTAGTTGGCTATGATGTCCACCAAGCTATTGGTGGCGATCATTTCCAAGGTGTTAGGCTATGAATTCCAAAAATATATGGAATTTTGGGTGTGATTAGATTAGTGGCCTTACTTTGGTTTTACTTTGCAATCTTTGTGAGAAGGTAAGGAAATTTTTAGAATACTGTTTTCTTTTACAAAATTGGCACGAATACCTTGGGATTATACATTGATGAATTTGATTAAGGAGTGGTAATAAAAGATAGGGAAATTTTAAATTGGTTTGTAATATGGTAAGTTAGAAGAAATAAAAATTAAATATATAAAATATGTACGGGAAATGTACTTAAAGAAATATAGTAATATATAAATAATTTAGATGAATGAGTTGGGATTTGGTTAAATGTAATGATATTTAACTTTAGATTTGATGTAGATTTTGTTCTAAATGTGTTAGAGCATTCACCATGTTACAAATTAAATAATTGTTAGATGATTATTATTAATTTAGAAATTTAATTGCACACTATAATATTTTTTAGTGTAGATTTAAACTTATGCATGGAATAGAATAAATGATCTATAGATGTGAATACATTGAACTCTACTTATTGAAACTTTTGTGTCTTTATATATGTGTTTTAAATTGGAGAGCAACAAGTAATGTTTAGAAGCACCTTGAGGGAATTTGTCAAATCTTGAGGTTCATTTTCTCCTTAGTTATATCCCTTGACAAATTAATTCAATGGTGGTGAACAAAGATTGAGGACAAGAAAGTGAGAATGCAAACATGCTCTTAAGATGATGCTTCAATCAAACATGCATAATTAATTATTTCTTAAGATTTTTGACATATGTATACTTTTCATTTTTTTGGTATGATTTCAAATGAATAGATGGGCGTATCTAAGTACAAAAAAGTTACACATAAATCAACAAAAATGTGTGTCGAGCCTTGCTACAATGACTAGTGGAAAGTTTTAAAATATACAATATGAATTTCATAGGTTTAAGGTTCAAATTGATGATTGTATAAATGACTTAGGTCAAGTTAGCATCTACAAATTTGATTTAGGATGTTGAATAGAGGACATTGGAACAATGATCAATCTTTATGGATGACTGGTAATGGGATTGCTATGTGGTGATGCCATGAGTTGAATTTATACAAGAATATGACACTTATAGATTATTAATTGCATAAATGATACTCTAATCAAAGTGGGTTGAGAACATAAGTGAAATTTATCCTCCAAGGAAAAAGTACATATAGCCATCAAATATATATTTATGTTCATCATGCATCCATCCATACCATGCATGATTGGTCCCAAAAAAAAGTTGAAATATTGTTTATTTTTATATAAATGTGAGCCAGTATGATTAGAAGCATCGTGGCCCCATGCATCACAAATAGTTGATGCATGGATTAATAGAACATAGGAATGGGTTCCAATCACATAATATTTGTATAATTGTGTATTGAAAAAAATTCAAAGTGTTTTTCTAAGTGATGAAATGAGTAGGCATGTGTATTTAATGGGTATAAATACATTTTGTATGGAGAATAACCTTCACCAAGGGAAAAGGGCATGCACAAGTAATTCATGATTACATGTTCCCTCCACTTTGATGTGCATGTGAATGTATTAGGTGGATGCATGCCAAAGTAAAACAAACAATCAACATGAAAATTGAATGTATATATATTTTTTAGACTGTAGGAATCGGGTAGTACGACCCCCTATAAACTGCAATGCGCCTGGTAAACTTTTTAATGTGACCAGCGGTGCTAGTGCTACATGCCCTTTGGTACCATAGGGGTGGGGGAGACTAGACCTTGTGACCAACCTCCTGTAACAGGAAAGATTTAGCCAATCCAGCTAGGGCCCCCGCCCCATGAAAATTGAATATATCACAAACACTTAAAGATATATATTTTTTGAAGTATATAGACCCTTCTTGATTTCTTTAAAAGACTATAAAATAGAAAAGAAGTGCAATGAGTAGCTTCTATTACACATTTAAAATTGAAACTAACTATAACTTGCTTGAAAAAATAATCCTAAAAACCAATAAAAATAGAGGAAAAGGTAAGAAAATTTGTTTTATATGGAAAGTGGTAAAGTTCTAACCAAGTAGTTTGTTAGAATTAGCTATGGAGGTAGCTATCTGAATATCAAGATGGCTAAGAGCTAATCACAAAAAGATGAGAAGATCAAAATGAAAAAAATAACAATATCTTATAGAAAGGATGTAATGTGCATATAAGCGAGAATTTGATTGCTCATATAAGAGAAAGAGGTGGGTATATATGTAATACAACACCAAGAGAAACAAATGTACAACCAATACAAAATAATAGGAGATGGAGTCACGTGTGCACAACATCTTCACCAAACTAAGAAGGTACAAACACCTTAAGTAAATTTAACCAACTAGGTGTGAAAATGACCCAAAAGAGAAATCATATATATAATAGAAATGTTAACACCAAACATTCCACTCAAGTGAAAATTAGGGAGAAGAAAGAGAGAAAAATACTTAAAGATGGATCTCAACAAATAGGCATGAGGGTGATCCCACAATATTGGTTTATAATTTTTGGTCAAACTGGACATTGAACTAATTTTTTTTAACTAAATCTTCACTTTTAGGCACCTATAGCAGCTAAACCATGAGGAATTTGGAGATGATGCAAACTAGTGATTTGTGACATTTTTTTTGTAGATTCTAAATATATTTTTTTCAAAACTTTTGGAATTAGATTGCACTTCTTTTTCCATCTCCTTCGAAAACTAGTTTTTAACAGTAAACGCCATTTTCAAAGAGTGATGCTTTTGATTAAGGAAAAAACAAGTTTTGAAGGGACCCGGCGAAACCCTTTACAAACCAAAAACAAAGCTGCAAAAAGGACAGCCTGTAGCCAGCCAAAAAAACTAGTCCCCAAGCAAGACCCATCACGATTTACATTTAGAACTTCTCTTGTGGGAGCGAAGAGTCATGTTGAAAGAAGGCCTAGAGAATTTTGCACTTCTTTTTTAAAGAGTGATGTTACTGGCTAACACAACTTTTTTTGTATAATAATATTTTTTTTTTTTTTTTGAATCTAGAATCATAACTACGATATCTAGTGCATGGAATTGGTTTCATAACATTTCATTGAGTATTTTTTTCTTAGTTAAGTTTCAAAGTCAAACTAGTTACAATTTAGACATGATTCACTGGCTAAAACATAACTTTTTTTGTACGTATCGAAATTCATTTTTTTTATTGGATTAGTGACATCAATATCGAGTGCATTGATATTTTTTATTTATTTTTTTGATAATTTTCTATTTTTCCACATGTGCAGAACAAAGAGCTTGATTTTCAGTGAAAAACCCATGTTTAATCAAACTAAAAAAAAAACATAATAAAACCAAAACATATTAAAATTATATTCAATGGATAGGTCATTCTAAGGACTACCATCATCCAGTTGGGTCTATGAATTCTCCTCCATTTTCATCCTTAACTTGAGCTTTGAAAGGAAATTTTTTGTAGAGATTTGGTAGAAGAGGGGGAGAAGGGGGAAAAAAGGGGGTTCTAGCAAACTAGGGTTTGCTAGAACCCCCCTTCTAGTGAACCTCGTAAAATGTTTTCCATTTGAAAATGCTTTTTTCCTCCCTCAACAGAATTGTAAACCAATTTTATGGGTTTACCCATGATGAAGTATCCATGTGTAATAAAAAAAATCGAGGACTCAAAATGACCCTCCATGGTCAACTTTCATCTTAAGTATAAGTTTTTTCTCAAAAGCATAAAAGAAAAACAAAGAAGAGGAGGAAAATTATAGGAAAAATACCTCTTCAAACATAGGAAACATGAGAAGGATTGAGAAGCCTACCCAATAGCTCTTAGTGAAAAATTAGGAAGATGAACAACTCCACTAAAGCACAAAGAAGCTACAAACTATTGCCAAAGAATAATTGTTAAAAGTGTTTTGTATTTGTTTGCTAATTTCTAATTTTAAAATATGGCTTGCAATTGTATTGCAATTTGAAATGTGGGTCCCACTTCCATATGCATGATGTGAAATTGGAAAAATAAGGAGAAATATTACTATGTGTAGTGTTTTAGTTGTTAGTGAACATGGTGTTTTGTTGTGTGGTGCAGGTGCACCAAGACCTAAACATGAAATTGGGGATCTTAGCTTGGGTTTCTTTAAAAGTTTGAGTCTTTGGATGTAATAAGGTCATGTCAAGGCCATTCTAGTGTCTAGGGAGTCATTTTTGAATCATTTAGGTGATTAGGGAGTTTTAGTGCAATAAAGAGTTAAAAAGTGAGAAGTTGATGAATTTGTAAGTTGCAAAATTGCAACAAATTTGAATGATAATCTCATATTTTTGAAAAGTTGTTTCTTAGGTGGTTGAATTCAGTTGAGGAAAGTTGGTTGATGTTTTTGTGTTTAAAAAGACCTCACTTATTCGAGGTAGAAGGTTGGAGGTTTGTAATCAAAAGAAGATCAAATAAATTACCTATTTTCTTTATAAATTTTCTGCATTTTGAATTACAGTCTACAATTACAAAGCACTGTACATGCTCGCACATAGTCTTTTGGATTCCAATGCATTCAAATTTGATGGCTTAGTGTGTCAAATCTTATTTGAGTTTGATTTGGAGGATTCTTGTAAGGTTTAGTGCATTTTGTAATCAAACTTCTGACAACGGGTTTGTAGGACAGTTTAAGGGCTCGAAAGCTTGAAAATGTATTAACTGGCCATTCCACCTATTGTATAACCTGTGGCTTGGTTGAATGGACCAAGATAGATAGGATTTGATGTTAGGATGGTGTATTGTAGCAGGGGAATTGATTAGAGGCGTTTTGAGTTGCTGTCCTAAGTGATTTTGTGCAAAATTAGCTTGAAAAATGGAGGTTTTTGAATAGGGTTTGATGAAATATTTGAGGGTAGTGATTTTTCTTAATCATTTCAGCATGTGCAGGCTTAGTTAAGGGTGTTTGAGTCAGTGAAAAGGTCTGGGATTTGGTTTTTCAATAAACCCTAGTGTAAATTGGGAAAAGAGAGGGTTTTGGAGTTAGGGGTGTTGTAGGGCCTAACTTTCCCTAAAGGTTATGGATTTAGTGATTTCTCAGGCTAGTGAGTGTTGCCCAATTATGATTTTGGGTTTGTGGAGTGTTCAGAGGGAACTTCCTTTGTAAATCTGACCTAATTGAGGTCTTGGACAATGCTATTCCATGTTTTTGAGAAGGTTGGTCCAAAGGAGTTTTATGAGGGTTTGATGTATGCTGAAGAAGGCTTAAATGGGTGCCTAAAATGGTGGCTTTTTTTATAGGTTGTTAAGGAATTCTAAGAGTTAAGGTGGAAAGAATAGGTCTGCAGATGTATAAGAGTGTCTAGGTGAAAATTTGGAACATAAGCCAAGATTGAGTTTTTGGGAAGAAAAGTGGTTTGGAATCCTTTGTATTGTGTAAGTGAGTTTTTTTCCACCCTGTACTGTTATCATTGTGATATTATTAGGTCACATGTTAATCACCCTAGAATGTATAATTATTCTATTGGTCAAGGTGTACATCATGTCACTCCTATTGCACCATGTGTAAAGACAAGAGCATAAATTTGGCACTTGGAAGGTTGTTTCCATTGAAATGACTAGAAATTTTCATCTAACCATCCCAAAAAATTATAGTTCACCATTAATGATCTGAAGATTATTTGAAGACCAAGGAAGTTTTTGCCTCCATTCCCTAAAAGTACATCCAAATATCTTTGGCTACTATTACAAACATGATTTAAGGATAAGAAATACATGGGAGGGTAGGGGCTAATTGCAAAGTACTAATCAAAATATTTTCAAGTTCAATGTTGATTTCCACATCCTCATTTGGGGTATTTAAGACCCAAAAATTTTCATTTGAGGAAGAGGGAAAAGGAGGAACAAAGGTAGCATAGAAAATGATGAAATTCACTTAGAAAAAGTAGATATGGTTCTAGTTTCCATCTTTGGGTAAATAATTTTGACATTTTAATAATCTAGGTTTATGCCAAATTTGTAATAAACACTTGTACCCTTTGACGTTTAAATTATTAAATGAATAATCAACCTTGATTGAGTGTCTCCCTATGTATGGTGTATATTTTTGGATGTGTTGCTAATTAGCTGGATAGCCAAAAGAATATAAAATCCCTACAAGTTCTATAATTTTACATGGTATATTTTTTAGGATAATAAAGAAAATGCCTGGGTATGTTAATGGATTTCTAAATGGAATCAAATTTAATATTATGAAAATATTTATTGTCTTTTTGAATGTATGCATGAAACCTAGTTTTTTTATATATTTTGGAAGATAGTCTTTTGTGATATCTTGAATAAGATATTACCATTAGTATCAATTATTACATCTTTTATTTGAATTTGATGACTTTTTTGCCCAACTAGATAGAGACATGAGTTTTTTATTGGTTCCAACTCATCATCATCTCAACACACTCATAAAATTTCTATTTAGCTATATTTTCAATTTCACTTGATATAATGCATTCTCACTATCATGTCTAAATGTGTATAATAACATAAGGGGTTAACATAAAACATGTATATAAATATTCATGCACAATAGATTATCTACTTTAATATGGTGCTATCTAGATTATCTAAACACTTACCATGACACAAACCAAACTAGGGATGCACTATGCAATGTGTATGATTTATATCAGGGGTAATTGTTTATATTTTATGGTGATATCAATTAAAAAACCTTAGGGAGGTCCCCTTGGTTTAGTAGAGCCAAAATTGAATGAGGGTTTATCCACCTCAACAATTGGTTCTTAGTTGTGCACGCTTGATCATAAGTGTGTGGTCTTTTCTCCAAATTTTACACCCTTGGCACTTTGTAGGAGATTCAAATTTAGGGATTTGGAGTGTACAACTTAGGTCACCAACATATGCAATGTTTAACTTGTCATCTTATGTTTAGGTGATGTATTTGGAGGAGAAAGCATTTTTTAATCAATTACAAGTACCTTTGAAGTTGTTTATATTTAGAAATTAGGGATTTTTTAATGCTATAAAGCACTCCATATGGTTGATGAAATGGGGGGACATGCTTTCATAAATATACATATATCCTTCAATCTTGAGTAGCTTCTAAGGATTGAACCTAAAAGCTGCATGATTTAAATAACACAAGATACAATAGATCTTGTGATCATGAATACATATATGGAAGTGTTGACTAATAATTGAGTTGAATGTGGGACTAGATTCAAATAGAATTATGATAATGTTGAATCTTAGAAATGTTTAAAAGTAGGAATAAATGAGGATGTATCAGTAGACACGTAAAATATACTATTGACATTGCACATCTGATCCTGACCACTCTCATCGCTTCATCCTTAATCATCCTTCGGTCTAACCATTTAATTAAATACCTTTATTGGATTAAATTCATCAATATTCCTCTCTTAATTAAATAAATTAGTTATCTAATTAAGTCATCCTTTATTGTTAATTAAATCAATCAGTCTAATCTAATTATCCCTATTTAATTAAATAATCAATTTTATTTGATTAAATCTCTAAAGTTCATCCATTAAATTAAATAAATTAAAACCTTATTTGATTTAATCTAACTTCATCTTCTTGGTTAAATAAAACAAAAATCTTTATTTAATTAATCTTGAAACCATATTCTTCTCATGTTTGATTTAAATCAATCCATAAATATAAATCAATATGTCACATCATTCTAATCTCTCATTAAATTAATTAACCTTGATTAATTTAATCTCCTCTCATGTCCCATCCTCTAGCTTTTGCAACTTGCACAAGAAAATAGATTTAATTCATTTATTAAATCTCTATTTTCTCTCAAAAGGCATAATAAAGGAATATTCCTCAAATTTGAATTCAAAAATCCAAGTGGACTTTGTCCTTCCAACAAGGAATTTACTCCACCTAGAAAGTCCTTTTGCCTTGAGCCAAGTGGCATTCAATGCACCTTCTTTCCCTCTTACATGTCATTTCAGCAATCTCAAAATTCAAATATATGCATTTATTGATACATTCTTCAAAACTTGCACATCCTCCATCCATTCACATATTGACAAGTGGCACTTTGTCATTGGTTAATTTTAGTTCCACATTGCTCTATTTTGGACATCTCCTCAACTTGACATTCTATAAATAAGAGGGTTCATTCCTCATTTGATCATCCACAACTTGAGTAAACTTACTATACTCAAATTCATAGCAATCTTCATCCATCTTATTGAGTTTTATAGCTAGGTTATGCAGATTTTGTTTTGGAGCACTCATCAATCTTCAACAAAGTGGATCACAATCTTCATCAAATCATCAAAGCTAGCATTGGAGTTAGGAAAGGTCCAATTTTCACATCAAATTGGCACCCCTCAAGAGATTAAGAGTTTGCTTTGTTTTAGAATAGGATTTGATGTCTTAGATTTGAGTTTATTGTGTTCTTCATTTTATTCATTTTCTTTTGCATTCAAATGGAATCTCTATTCTAAGTTTCATTTCAATCTTCTAATGTGTTCTTTTGTTGTGTTATTGCAGGTGTAGGATATTACAATAGGTAACCCTTGCCTTAATTTCATCAAAATTCCACACAACATACTTTGTGGGATTCGAGGAAATTGAGACATTGGACATCTAGTTGGGAAATATAATCAAAGAAATGTTTGTGGTAAAACAAAATCACTAAGAAAAGATAACAAAATTGGCTCTCACACGTGTTAATTCCTCATGATTTCCAAGAAAGTCAAAATCCCAAAACAAAAGTCCTTGAGCCAAAGTTCAAAATTTAGGAGTCACACTCAAAAGGTCATCAAGAAATACATTAGGAAGTGCAATCAAAAGCAACATATCAAAATAAGTAAAAAAATCACAAGGTTCTATAGACTCATTCCTTTGAACAATCCGGAAATGTAGGCTCAGTTTGAACCACTTCTTAGTTATAGAGGTCCTTAGAAGTATTATATGTTCTTCAATACCGAGGTCTAGTAAACAAGTGTCTTTTTTTAGGTACTTCCTAGGATCAAAATCAAACCTCCATCCATCTTTGAACATCAAACCAAAATCATCTCATCATCAACTCTTCGAAAATCTTGGAAAAAATCCTTCATGTTAAACTTTGGGCAAATCATTTGAAACTAATCCAAAATCACCTTGTTTGATTGAATGTGTGTAGATGCATCATTCTCCACATATTTGATCAAATTATCAAAACTTGTGAAACAAATTCATCCCTTGATAACATCCAACATCTTGGGATTTAGGAGTTCATTATGAAAATCATCTTGTTTGGATAGGAGTGTTTAGATGAATCCTTCTTCTCACACCTAGAAAAATTAGCATCTTGTGAATGATTTAACTCTAGGAAAAAATCCAACCTCTTAGAGTCTATGAGTCTACCGAAACCAAATCCAAAACAAATCAACCCCAAATCAAGTCCTAAAGTTTAACACATCCTTCAAGATTTTCTCAATAGTTCCATTCATCCATCAAACATCCATCTAACATCCATATCATTATCACCCTTTGATCCTTAAATCATCCTAAAAATTTCCCCTTTTGTACCTAAATATATATCAATCCAATGAATTAGAGATTCATCTCCCAATATTCTTGAAAAATTGATCCCTATTTTATGGTGCAAACTAGATCTCAACACAAGAAGAACATGGAAGCCAACAAAGAAACACCCGCTTCAAGTGACCTAAGTCAAACAAACTCCGAAATGAATCCCCTTGAATCAAGCAATCCTTTGAATAACTTTCCCTCATCATCACAAAATCCACAAGAGGAAGGCCAAGTGGAGGATCTTTTCTATAGTCCCTTTGGGATGTCACATGAGCAAATCATCGAAATAGTTCAAAATCTGGAGAATCATAAGATTATCAACATCATGATGAGACTCAACCCTTCACTATACATGCTCAAATTGGAAAAACAAGGGGCTAAACTCCCTTCTAATTTCGACGTGAGTACTATTGTGGAAACATATTTTGGGATAACACCCCCAATCTCATCCACCATCCCCATCTCATCTACACCCCCATCCCAAAGTATCACTCAAAATATCCTACAAATCACATCATCCATTGCTCCAACTCAACCTAGTGTTAATAAGGGAAGTGCATTTCTCAATGCCATACAAACACACCCCCTTGTCAATAATCAAGATTTGGATGCAAACACCATCTTGGGACAAAATGTACCCCAAAATCCATTACATACATATGTCCCTGTCACTTTCCATGATCTGAATTATCTATCATCATCATCATCTTTTTGTGCAACACCCCAAACCTCTCTCCCCATAACCTCACAAGCAGAAGGTGACATGTTCAGACCAGGGGGCATTTTCAACACTACACCATTTCCTCAAGAGATCACATCCCTCACATTTTCACCACTTCCACCACTGCCATCATCATCCACACTTCTTGGATTAGGGCTTCCCCCTTTACCAGATAATCAAAATCAAACCAACATTCCAAATATCAATCAAAGCATCATGCCAAACTCTCAAAACTTGTCATCAACATCACAACAACAAATGACAACTATCTCGATAACACATACCACCACCATCACATCATCAACCACCCCCCTAACATCTCAAAACATGATCTCTCAAGGACCAACCACATTGATCGCACCATCCACCACTCAAAACCCAACCATCAACACAACAACACCTCTCACCACCACAACAAGCACCATTCTGAATCCACCACCACCACCACCACCACCACCAAGCTCCAATACATTAAACCAATACAGTATGGCATTGCAAGCAGCTCAACAAGCTACTTATCAAAAGGAATTCCTGCAAGTACAAAAACAAAAAGCCGCCTAATTAGTTGCTCAACAAGCCGCACAACTAGCTGCTCAGCAAGCCACTCAAGCTACTCAAATTTCCCAAGCTACATGACAAGCACAACAGGCTACCCAAGCCCAAATATTATTGCAACAACAACAACAAAACATTGCATAAGCTCAAGCTCAAGCTTAGGCTCAAGCTCAAGCTCAACCTCAAGCTTAAGCCACACAAGCACAAGCTCATGCTCAAGCCCAAGCTCAGGCACGAGATCAAGCGCATGCTCAAGCCCAAGCCCAATATCAAGTGCAACAATTGCAAGCAAAAGTGTAATATCTTGCACAACAACACACAACACAACAATAAGCATATCAACAAATGCTAAGGAAATATCAAGAACAATAGGAAGTAGCCCAATTAGCAGCTCAACAAGTGTTGTTCGCACAACAACAACAAGCTCAACAACATGCAATCCTAGCACAACAACAATAAGACCAACAACAAGCATTGTTGATACAACAAGTGCAAGCATACATGGATCAACAGAATGTGTAGATGCCATCAAACAACACACCAAACAACCCACCCATCCAACCAAAAATTGAACCACCTCAGACCACCTTCATCCCACCCTCTGATCCGTAAAACGATGTGACAACACAAATCAGGTTCCTCTCGCAACAAGTGCTCAATCTTCAATCAAGGTGAACCACAAAAACATCTAGTAACTTGTGTCCTTATCCATTCAACAAAATCCTTGTAATGAAACTATTCCCAAAGGGATTTGAGATCCCAAAATTTGATAAGTACTGTGGGACGGGAAACCCTGAGGATCACATCAGGGAATTCCAGGTTCATTGCATGGAAGTCACGTATGACGATACCTATCTGATGCGACTATTTCCTAAGAGTTTGGATGGCCATGCCATGGAATGGTTCTCTCGCCTACCTACAGGCATCAAGACATTCCAAGAAATCATAGACGCATTCATCAAAAACTACGCAAAAGCCTTGAGGAAAAATACTACAAAATACATCAAGTACCTAAAAATGATGAAGGCCCATCAACACCATACATTGATCCAGCCACTCTCACCACCACTTCTGCGACAGAGACACCCGCCATTCCTACCATCCCCACCATCTCTGACATCAAAGTCATCATCCAGGACAATGGCTGTGGAAACTATATGATTCCTAAAAGATCCTTTGTGGTAGGAGAGTTACCACAATCTCCTAGATCACGAGGACATCCACAATCAAATGAAGCCTCCACATCTCAAACATCCCCTGAGGAATATCTCAACTTCAGAAGTTGGGGAGATCTCGGCCGAGAAGTCATAGAGGAGGACCCATCTCATCTGCTATACCAAGATAATAAACCAACAACTGATCTACCAATGGATGACATAAGTAAAGGTTTGCAAATGATGCTCGCAATGGACTATGACAAAAACTAGAGACTTGGGAAAAATGACAACAGGCTTATAATACCTATCATTCTGGAGACACAAATGAGAAATATTGGCCTTGGATGTACCCCTTTGAGTATAACCATACATGGACGAGGTCCCCCAGTTAAAGGAGTCAAGACTCGCCATGAACCAACACCAGCTGAGCTTCGCTTACCTGTATCCACTGGCCACGTCATAGATAATTTCACATTTGACATAACTGACGTCTGTAGTAGTAGTGATGATGAGGATCCCATAACCAACCTATCTAGGCTCTTCGAGGATACCACCCTTCTTATTATTAGCACATTATCCTTTGAGTTAGACCATCAAAATCATGAAATCTGTCTAGTTTACCTTCAACTCATCGATTATGACCAACGAAGACCACCAATTCTTGACACATTCAAAAACGATGAGGCACCCTCATAATTCATGGGACTACGGGATAACATTCCATGTGGGGATCACAAAGTAGGATTCATCATTGATCTAGATACACATGCATACTATGGGGAACCGATTGAATCCCTTAGTCACAAAAAGAGAAAAATTGAGAATAATCTCTCGGTCCTTGAGTGAAAACCACACTGTGACACTCTCCAACCCAAAAAAGGGTATGTGTAGGATCATGATGAGCCTAAAAGTGGCAATGAGGAAAAAATTACGTCTTTCATCAACCCAAAAATGCGAAAATGCCGAGTTGACTTTTTGGTGGCTTGGGTGTTAGTACACACCTCCAAAACAATTACCAAACCTAGATTTCCAAATTGGATATTTGATCCAAATCAGATATCTGATCCAAATTGGATATCTGATTTGAAAAAAGTATATATAAACAATTTTCCGGATGTCATAATCATTTCACAGTCAAACAACCCGTGGGTGCATAGTTAGGAGGTTCTTCACACAACGAATATCCGATTTGAAAATGTTAAATTTTAGATTTGTCTTTGCTTTGATTGAATTTTGAATGAGATTTGTATAATTTCAATTAGTTTTTTATGATTTTTTTTTTAAAATAGGGTTTTGATTGAATTTTTATGAAAAAATTGAGTTTAGATTGGATTTTGATTAAAGGGTATGTGTAGGATCATGATGGGCCAAAAAGTGGAGATATGATGGGTTTTTATAGGGTATGTGGCTAACGAATTTTTTTTTACCCAAAATTGATGAAACAAAAAGGGTTTTTAAAAGAGATTCTCAGCTTTCCACCAATATAAATTATGCTTTACTTTGAATTTAATAAATAATTATTATTTATTTTCTATTTGAATTACAACTAAAGTCCTGATTGATAGGCTAATTGAAAAACATATATCGCTTTCAAACGATATCACATTTTTTGAATCCGAAACATGTGTCAAATTCTATGCTTCACATACTATATGGTTTAAAAAAAAAGAAATGAATTTCATGAAATTTTGACCAAGTTAAGCTGGTTAGACATACAATTTTTATTTTTTTTAAAGTTGTAAGAAAAAAAAAAATTAATTATTTACTTGGAAAAAAATTACAAAAAATATGCATCACATTGGGACATGAGTCCTCTACTTATATTTAAAATCTTATAAAAAAATATTATCATTTTATTGTGGTTAGGGTGGTCAGACATACACCTACTTCTTATTATTTCCCTGAAATTTAAGTACTACTACATTGAAATTTCAAATTTTCACCAAATAGATTTAAAAAAAAAAAAAACCTAGTAGTTCAGAAAATGCATTGAATTTGCTACAAATTCTATTCTTAAATATTTTTGAAATAATATAGATAACTTACTAATTTTTTTACATCAAGCTACCTAACTCTAATTTTTCTGAAATTTTTGCCACTTAAGGGCCTATTTTTTCAATGATGATCCTATCCATACCCTAAAAATGAATGTTTTTAATGAATTTTGATTAAAAATGAATGTTTTTTATTGATTTTGATTTTAAAATAGTGTTGTTTATTATTTGTATTAAAAATTAGAGAATTTTATAGAATTTTGTTAGAAGGTAGGATTTTTTTTGGATTTTTTTTAAAAACTAGGGTATTTTTATAATATTTCATTTATATTGTCTAATTTTAATTAGATTAATTAGTTTTTAACTTTAATCAGACATTGTGGCTACTGAGAATGAGAATGCACAAATTCCACCAGTTGAGAATGAAAATCCACCAGCTAAGAATTAAAATGCAGAAATGCCAAACGCTCCACCACCTCTGCAACCATCAATTAAAGACTTAATTGGTGAAAAATTGGAGCAATTGAGGGGAATTTGTGATATTTATAAGAAAATCCATCGATTATCCCGTATGTCAACTATATTGACATAAATAATTACAAATGTAGAAACCCTTTCCACCCAACATAATGCCTTTCATTCGTGGTGAGAAACCATGAGGAAATATTATGCATGTGGATTGGCTTATGATGATGTGAAAAATATCCAAATAAAAAATCCCAAATAGCCTTTTATTTATTAGCCCCCACACTAGTTTTCCAGTTAATGTTAACAAACCAAAAAATTCTATAAAATGGTGCACACATAGGGGCATAGTAGATAACTTTTGGGATTGTTGGTGTATGGTTTTTGATAAACCACCCAACAATAATCTTGATGTACCTTTTTACTTTATTCAAAAATTATACGCTGAGTTTTTGTTAGGGCATTATGTCAATTACTTTGACATTAAACCCTTCCAGGGCATTGGTGGAGGTATGCCCTAAGATATACCAAGGGAAGTTGGAGTAGTTAGGTGCCCACATGTTCCCCTTCCTCCCCTTCCTCCACCACCTCCAGTACAACATACAAATATTATAGAGGATTCAGCCACACAAACTATCTAGGCCATTCACTCTTTGAGTGGTATTTTGGTTTCCCATGCTTCTTTAGTAGCTCACCTACATTCTGGTGATGTTGGCGATGGATCTAGTGTTGCTACATCCTCCTTCTCAGGTCCACATATTTGTGTGCCACATATTTGCAATACGTTCCACCAAATATGCTTGGTTCCTATTGTACAACCCACTGAGTATCCATTAGACACTTCTGATTATGACATCCAGGATGTGGAGGTTATAGCAGATCATCACACGTAAGGGAATGGAGCACACCCTACAGAGTCCTCTCCTATTAGAGGTGGACATTGGAATAGTTACATAGGTAACATTTAAGGTGTAAATTCATAACTTGCATTTTTTTTAAATGAATATTAATAAGAGATAGTATCAAGTACTAATATTTATTTACATGGTGTATTTAACAGTTAATGTCTGAGGAGGAGCTCACACGGGTGACTAATAACACCCTTAGGGACATTTCATTTGGCCTTGACATGTACACAGTATGTATTTTTGCACTCACTCATTTACAATTTTTTACTGTATACTTGCTTGTCATTTGAATTGTCATTAATGAAATTATATATTAACTTATATGTTATCTTATTCTCTGCTTGTAGGCAACACCTAGTGCGAGCGAGGTGCGATGCTCTTCAGACTATGGAGGTGCAATGTTAGATAAGGGAAAGGTAATTGAACTCAAATTTGATTGAATTAAGATTTATAAGATCTTTTATTGATTATGCATACATTGACATAGATTGGTATTTTCATATGTACTTGTCATTTTTATATACAGACGGTTGTGAGCTATACATCATTGTTGAAAAGTGTCACAACACCTGAAGGAGTAGGTATTCGAACACCTGAAGGGGGAGGTGTTGAAACACCTCAAGGAGGAGGTGTCGAAACACCTAAAGGAGATAAAGAAAAAGATCAGCCTAAAAAGGTATGTGTTTATTTTATTTTTTGCTTGGTAAATATGTTCCTATTATTGACAATTATATGCTAACTTGGATCAATTTTATGTTTTTGTTCACATATATAGATTGATGTTACAAAATTTTGTTTGGTTGGTTCTTTGAGAGGGGTATATTCTAGGACTCCTGATGCTTCAAAGAGACGTATATTCCAGGTAATCAAGATTTCAATTTTAGAGTTCAATTATAATTCAATGTATATTGATTTTTATGTTAATTATTCAATTTTAAATTATATAATATAACTAATCTCAATTGTGGTTTGACTTTTTCTTGTGCAACTACCTTCAGAGCCAATGAGTGCTTCAAAGAGGCTCCATTTTGATGATCCACCAGTAGTTTAGGATAAGATAGACATTTTGGCATGTAAATTTTGAATAGATACATAGATGGCATATGCCACATATTGTAAAAATTTGTTTGAGTTGGTGTTGATGCCATTTTTGTATATGGACATACACTTGATTATTGAATAATTTGATATATAGAAGTTGACAATCAAAATTTAATTTCCTCCTCATGTGCATGATTAAACTCTTTGAAAATTTAATCAAGTGAGCAATGGTTAAATATCAATGTACAATAGCATAAAAATAATGGTTAAATATTATGTAGTTTATATTCATATTGCTGATTACATTGCATTGCACATCTTTCAAACTCAAAGCATTACTTCACATTACATAAGTAACAACTAGATGCTGATAGATGAAAATTTTTCAATAACAATATAGTTTTTACAAAGTGAACCTAAACAGTTATGCAATTACTTCAAATTACATAACTAATAACTAGGAGCATCTATCAATTGCATTAGCTTGTCATGGAATTCTATGAGACCACATTTCTTTGAGGAAACTTGGCACAAAACTCACAAAAAAAGAAAAGAAAGCACTCAAATAAGCTTTAAAGGGGTGTCAGGCTTGCTGCCCCCTCATTCCACATGCTATGCAACCATTTACTTGCGGTGTAGGGGCTGAACAATGGAGAAAACATGTATATATATATATATATATATATATATGCAGCCTAGAAGCATGAATTACAATTAGTATATCACATAACATCATATAAACAAAAAAAACACCATAAAATTGAATGTCATTTAAAACATGCATTATAAATATTCATCGTTGAAACTTGAATTGTGGTAGCTTGATATACAAAGTCTATTGATGCCAGGGTTCAATTTGTATGATATTGAAAAAAGAGGCCAACTAAGTAGAGTTATCAGCATTTTTCAAAAATCATAAGATTTTTTTAGTACACTAGCCATTTTGATGTCTTCTTGCAGTCTCAAACATTATTTTGTATCATTGTTTCATTGGGCTTGAGAGTGTAGCTTAATATAGGTCCACAATACAAAATCTGGTTTACTTGTGCAATGTAACAGTGGCATAGGAAGATTTTTCTTTGAAAGAACGAAAGGGTGATTGCACGTTTGAAGTGTATAAACACATACCTTTTTGTAATATCAAGGATATTTTTTGAATCTTCCATGCATTGCTAATCTAAAAGGAAAGGTCTTTTTCTTAATCTGTATGCAGCCATGCTTTTGACATTGTCAAAAAGAGCAAAAATTCCCTAATGATGCAAAGGCATGGCCAAGCAGTTCTAACTCTCCACATGAGAGAAGAGAGATGTTGGAGAGTACATCAAGTCAGTGAGAACTGAAGTGTAATGTGTTTTAGTTTGTATTACTCCTCTATTTCTCTGTAGATGTGTGATAAATTCTTAGTTCAATGATGCTGAACAATTTTTGAAAAAAGAAAGTTGTATCATGCTTTGCATTCAATCCAACAAGAAAATATGAAACCTCAGCCTCTTGGAATGAAAATTCTTGTTTGCAAGAAAATGAATAAGAATGAGGTAGTTAAGGTGTTTGAAGTTATTTAGAGGTCACTTTTAGGGTGCAAGGCTTAAAAATTCAATTTAAATGCACTCAAACAATCTTTAAAGGGGTCTCAGGCCTCCTTCCCCCTCATTCCACATGCTATACAACCATTTACTTGTTGTGTAGGGGTCGAAAAATGGAGAAAACATGTAAAAATTATATATGTATGCAACCTAGAAGCATGAATTACGATTAGAATATCACATAACATCGTATAAAAAAAAAAACCACCATAAACTTGAATTTCATTTAAAACATGCATGATAAATATTCACCATTGAAACTTGAATTGTGGTAACTTGATATATAGAGTCTATTGATGCCAGGGTTCAATTTGTATGATATTGAAAAAAGAAGACAACTGAGTAGAGTTATCAACATTCTGCAAAAATCATAAGATTTTTTTTAGTACACTAGCCATTTTGATGTCTTCTTGCAGTCTCAAATGTTATTTTGTATCATTGTTACATTGGTCTTGAGAGTGGTAGCTTAATATAGGTCCACAATACAAAACCTAGTTTACCTGTGCAGTGTAACAGTGGCATAGGAAGATTTTTCTTTGAAAGCAAAAATGAAAGCTCAACCTCTTGGAATGAAAATGCTTGTTTGCAAAACAAATGAATAAGAATGAGGTAGTTAAGGTGTTTGAAGTGATTTAGAGGTCTCTTTTAGGGTCTTCTTGTTCATGTGAAGTGTATCAACACATACCTTTTTGTAATATCAAGGATACTTTTTGAATCTTCCATGCATTGCTAATCTAAAAGGAAGGGTCTTTTGCCTAATCTGTATGTAGCCATGCTTTTTACATTGTCAAAAAGAGAAAAACTTACCTAATGATGCAAATGCATGGCCAAGTAGTTCTAACTCTCCACATGAGAGAAGAGAGATGTTGGAGAGTACATTAAGTCAGTGGGAACCGAAGTGTAATGTGTTTTAGTTTGTAGTACTCCTCTGTTTCTCTGTAGATGTGTGATAAATTCTTAGTTCAATGATGCTGAACAATTTTTGAAAAAATAAAGTTGTGTCACAGTTCACTTTCAATCCAACAAGAAAAAATGAAAGCTCAGCCTCTTGGAATGAAAATGCTTGTTTGCAAAACGAATGAATAAGAATGAGGTAGTTAAGGTGTTTGAAGTTATTTAGAGGTCACTTTTAGGGTGGAAGGCTTAAAACTCCATTTTAAATGCACTCAAACCCTTGGAACATGGCTCATAGACCGACCTCCAGTCAAAATTTCTCCTAAATGCACAAAAAAGAATGAAATTACTTCAAACCAAGTTTGTGAAGAAGTTAACTTTGTTGCCCACTAGTTTCCCTTAAAAGTCCAAAGAGCTAAAAGGAAGCACTCTTTGAAGGGCTATTTCTCAGAGACTGTGATGCTTACAAACTCTCCATTCAAGGCTATGGGATTGTGTTGAGACCATCTACAAAAACTCTCTTGATTTTTGCTATCTTGGAGGTGTTTTCTTGTGGTGATGACTTTTCAGTGGAGGGAAAAGTTGCCAGATGCAAGCAGTGTAAAGTTGCAAAGTGGTGCAACTTTCATTCTGCAACTCGTACGACCAAACAAATTGTTCCAACACGTCCATATGGGTATGTTTACACCAGGGATGGTCCTCTTTTGCAGCCAAATATGCCGAATCACTCCAAGCTACATTGGACTAACAATTTCCCTTAAGAGTCGAAAGTGCTAAAAGGCAACAATCTTTGAAGGGCTATTTCTTGGAGACCGTGATGCTTACAGAATCTTCGTTTGAGGCTATGGGATCATGTTGGGACCATCTACAAAAATTCTCTCAATTTTTTCTATTTTGGGGCATTTTCCTGTGTTGATGACTTTTTAGTGGAGGGAAAAGTTGCCAGATGCAAGCAGTGTAAAGTTGCAAAGTGGTGCAACTTTCATTCCGCAACTCGTACGATCAAACGAACTATTCCAACACGTCTAGATGGGTACGTTTACACTAGAGATGGTCCTCTTTTGCATCCAAATATTCTGAATCACTCCGAGCTACATTGGACCGATGATTTCCCTTAAGAGTCCAAAGTGCTAAAAGGAAACAATATTTGAAAGGATATTTCTCAGAGACCGTGAGACTTACAAAATCTCTATTCAAGGCTATGGGATCGTGTTGGGAGTATCTACCAAAACCTCTCTTAGTTTTTGCTATCTCGAAGGTGTTTTCCTGTGGTGATGACTTTTCAGTGGAGATAAAAGTTGCCAGATGCAACAGTGTAAAGTTGCAAAGTGGTGCAACTTTCATTCCACAACTCATACGACCAAATTGACTATTCCAAGTCTGGATGGGTATGTTTACGCTAGGGATGGTCTTATTTTGCACCCAAATACGCCGAATCACTCCAAGCTACATTGGATTGACGATTTCCCTTAAGAGTCCAAAGTGCTAAAAGGCAGTTATCTTTGAAGGGATATTTCTCAAAGACCGTGCTGCTTACAGACTCTCCGTCTAAGGAAATGGGATCATGTTGGGACCATCTACAAAAACCTCTATTAGTTTTTGCTATCTCAGAGGCATTTTCCTGTGGTGATGAGTTTTCAGTGGAGGGAAAAGTTGTCAGATGCAAGCAGTGTAAAGTTGCAAAGTGGAGAAACTTTCATTCCATAACTCGTATGACCAAATAGACTGTTCCAACACGTCTGGATGGGTACGTGTACACTAGGGATGGTCCTCTTTTGCACTCAAATACATTTGTAGTTGAGTTGATCAGTTACAACATGGTAATGTCAATGAAATGTGGGGGCAACAAGATTTAAGGTTGGATCAAGCTTGTGCAGGTTCTAACAATGTCATCTTTAATTGTAATTGTGCTATTTAAAGCCACCTAGCTCTTGCATTAGGAAACTCTTACCCAATGAACTTGAACATTATTCACACCCAAATACCTTGTTTCCACTTTGCTAGATAAAAGACTCAATTACATTGGAAATGACCTTCACATGACCTTTTTACATTTTTTTTGGAAAAATTGGCAAGCCACTATAATTTATTATATAAATAGGAGATATTACAAAACCTGGTTCAAACAAACATACCAGTAGGAAAGAAACTAGAAGAAAACCTCTAGTTGTAGCTCAATTAATTACAATAAGTTATTATAGAATTGTCCCAATAACAGTAACAAAGCATACACCTAGATATAGATGATGCCCATACATAGTTATGACCTTTTTACATTGTTTCACATTTCAAAATTCAAATTTTACAAAATTTTCCTATTGGAGATTCAGGGCATAGTCTTCCACCAGAGTAGTATGTTCATGTTCTAGATTGACAAGCACCTGTACAAACCATCAAGGTAGTAGTTAAACTACATACAATAGAAAAGATTCTTAGAATAAAAGACGCTTAAAATAAAAAATCTATATTATTGTAATATGTCGCATACCTCTTCGTTTGGATTAGAGCTGGCTATTGTTGTAGTAGGTCCATGATCAATCGTGCCAAAAATATCGCAAAAGTTGTCAAATGAGAAATCTATATTGTCACAATAGAAAAGATGCTTAGACTAACAAATCTATATTAATCTAAACAACCTGAATGATGATGAATTGGTAATGCAAACTATAAAAAATTCTTAGAACAACCAATCTATATTATTCTAAATGACCTAATTGATGATGATATGGCAATGAAAACTATAAAAGATGCTTAGAATAACCAATCTATATTATTGTAATCTGTCGCATACCTCTCTGAAAGGATCAAAGCTGGCTATTGTTGCAGTAGGTCCATGATCAATCATGCCAAAAATATCACAAAAGTTGTCAAATGAGAAATCTATATTGTCACAACAAAAAATATGCTTAGAATAACAAATCTATATTAATCTAAACAAGATGAATGATGATGAATTGGTAATGCAAACTATAAAAAATGCTTAGAATAACCAATCTATATTATTCTAAATGACCTAATTGATGATGATATGTTAATGCAAACTATAAAAGATGCTTATAATAACTAATCTATATTATTGTAATCTTTCGAATACCTCTCCGAAAGGATCAAAGCTGGCTATTGTTGCAGTAGGTCCATGATCAATCATGCCAAAAATATTGCAAAAGTTGTCAAATGAGAAATCTATATTGTCACAACAGAAAAGATGCTTAGACTAACAAATCTATATTAATTTAAACAACCTGAATGATGATGAATTGGTAATGCAAACTATAAAAAATGCTTAGAATAACCAATCTATATTATTCTAAATGACCTAATTGATGATGAGATGGTAATGCAAACAAACGCTTAAAATAACCAATCTATATTATTCTAAATGACCTAATTGATGATGAGATGGTAATGCAAACTATAAAAGACGCTTAGAATAACCAATCTATATTATTGTAATCTGTCGCATACCTCTCCAAAATGATCAAAGCTGGCTATTGTTGTAGCAGGTCCATGATCAATTGTGCCAAAAATATCACAAAAGTTGTCAAATGAGAAATCTATATTGTCACAATAGAAAAGATGCTTATATTAACAAATCTATATTAATCTAAACAACCTGAATGATGATGAATTGGTAATGCAAAATATAAAAAATTCTTAGAATAACCAATCTATATTATTCTAAATGACCTAATTGATGATGAGATGATAATACAAACTATAAAAGACACTTAGAATAACCAATCTATATTATTCTAATTTGTCGCATACCTCTCTGAAAGGATAAAAGTTGGCTATTGTTGCAGCAGGTCCATGATCAATCATGCCAAAAATATCACAAAATTTGTCAAAAGAGAAATCTATATTGTCACAATATAAAAGATGCTTAGAATAACCAATCTATATTAAATTATAAATGACCTAATTGATGATGCATAATGAACTTAATGAACTTAAGGATAATGAACCTAAGCATTGCACCTTCCATTCTTGAAAATGTTATTCAAGTGTTCCTGAAGGGTCATCTCTTTGCTTAAGAGTATCCAATATTGCTTCATGATCAACATTACTAAGTGTCCATAGTTGTTTTGTCTTTGGTCTGGCATGATGCTTCAACAACTTAACATTTGTTGCTATAACAAGGGGCGAATACATGAGAATGGTTTTGTGTTTCTCATAGTCTTCAAATGTAGGTATTCCATTCTTTCTAACCATATATGTTTGCAACCAAGTTCCTGCAACCACAACTGAACTTGTAGGATACATGAACCCATCATCATCTTCCATAGGTTGTGTTAGCTTATGCTTTACCTGTACACATTGAGCCAACCAATAGTCTGATATCTCTTCATTCCCCTGCGGTGAAACAACTGTAAAACATGTCTTGGATGTAGTAGATCTAAAAGGCGGTCGTAATCAACTGAACTTTCCATTTTGTCATTTGTTGTGGATATTGTTTGAGATAATGGAATTAGATACTATGGAACCCATGTATCTACCCACTCAATTGACTTGCATTGATCCCACTCGCATTGGATACAACTTTGACAAAAACAAGCCAACTCTCGTGTCCAAATGGTCCATGTGCTTGCATCTGAACTTCGAAATGAATGCATCTTTGAATAATCTTTGATTGTATGAGAATCCAATCTTCCTCCCATTGTACCCTCCTCAACCAACCAAAAGAATCTGTGTACTGTTGAATCAAGTGTCCCTCCTTGTGACAATGCTGAACTACACCAATCAACAATAGAATGTGCATCATTGAATTTTTCTCCTGAAATATTCAATTGCTCCTTAACTAGAGCTCTCTTTACACATGCACCTGCTCCATCATGCTCTTCTTTCCCATGCCCAGCTTCAAAAAAACTCCAAATATGAGGTACACCCCTCTCTACATGAATTCTACTCAACCAATAAAACATATGAGCATTCTTGAATTGACCTATTCAGTTATCTGACCAAATGAGATGCTGACCTAGTGCTATATCATGCTCCTACAAGAACTTAAAAAAATTCTCAAAACAATGTTGGACATACTTGGATGAGTGAGATCTATCATCACTCATATAAAAATGATACTCTCTGATTATCTTTCAATCCTCCTCTGTACTATCAAGTGCATATCTAAACGTTATGTGGAAAAATATAGCAATCTGAATGGAATTGTAATACTGAGATTGTACCTCGTTTTGTGGTTGTAATGTGTAGTTTTCTACAAAATCAACCACTAATATAATAGTGCCAATCGGAAAAGAGTCCTTACACATTCTGAATTGTTGATCCAACCACTAAGACCTATGACTATGCCTTGTATACTTGTAGAAAAGATTGTCCTTAAAATTTGAAATAAAATCAGCAACATTGCATTCTTTTGAAACCAACTCGCATCTAGAACCTTCACCTCCACTCTGCAAAGTATATTTGAATCTCATCTCTTTTTCTCAACAAGCTTCTTTCCAAATTCATGTTCAGAACCCTCATGAAAACATTGAATAAACTTTGACAAGCCACCACATTGTGAGCTCTTTGCATTTAAACAATCATTTCTATAGAAAAAACAACCATCATCTCTAGAACATAAGAAAATATCTAGCAAGTCCCTTGATGATTTCAAAAGATGCATTGCACCACACTCCTACAAAATTTCATTAGTATGCAAAGTAGAACATATATAGCATAATAGTTCATGGTACATTGAAAACTCCACATGGTATTTGCAACAACAAGTATTACGAATTTTAAGAGGCACACAATAAAATGGCTTCAAACCTTCAAAAGTCCTTTGTGAGATTTCCATATTTGGATGTGTTTCAATAAATATTTTTGAACAACATTGTTTGGCTTGATTCCAAGAAATGTTTAGGATGTGGTGTATGGTCCCGATTGCCAATTCTTAACTTTAAAATATCCTTTGCATTGGGTGATACTCTAGAGTTATCATGCCAAAATTGTTGAATTACCTGCTTTACATTATCAGTTAGCTTCTTATCAACACATGGAAGCCTCCCAGAAAAATCCTATGTATCATTTGGAAGAGGATAATCTATTCTTTCTCTTCTTGCAAGTGCTCTATCCAAAGTTTTACGATTTATGTCAAAATCAATACAAGTTTGTCTCATAAAGCGAGCCTTTTTCAATTGATGGCTTACTAGGGTGGTTGTAATGACTCTTAGAGCAGCTCTCTTATTTTTTTCCTTGTTATTTTTTCCAATAGACTTGAGAGCATTAAAAATATTTTTGACAATAATAGAATTTTTTTCTGTCTTGTTCACACGAATCTTCAATTTCACAAGCAAAGGTCTCATCTGCTGCATCTTTAGCAATTGTACAAAAAGTTGGCATTGCTCGGTCAATGTCTTATCATTAAAATATTGTATGAAAAGTCTTTTACCCCACAACCTAACGGTTCGTGTTGACCTCTTGCCTTCAAAATTGTTTATAATGTTCTCATCAATTTCAAGTGACCATTTAGGGGTTCTTGAAGGTCTTGAGTTTGGAATATGTCTTTCTTCCACACAAGGTTTTCATTTCTCATGTAATCTGGTGAAACATAATTTACACTTAGTTCAATATTATGTTCAACATCTTTAATTCCAAAATTTTCACCTTCAATTTGAATAATTTCATTCCCAATTTTAGTATCATATTCAACATCTTCAAATCCTACATTTTCACCTTGAACATTTTCATTATCAATTTCAATATTTTCATTCCCAATTTGAATATCATGTTCAACATCTTCAATTCCAACATTTTCAGCTTGAACATTTTGAGTATCAATTTGAACTTTTTCATTCCCAATTTCAATATCATGTTCAACACTTTCACCTTGTACATATTCAATTTCCTCTTCACTTGAAAGACCATAGGGCTCAGATTCACCAATATTTAACATACCTTGTCTTCTCTTCCTATGAACTTTATCTTTTTGTCTATATGCTTCAATTTTTTCTTTTGTAAGCTTTCTCTTACGTTTATGCTTCTGACAACTGCTGCTCCCCATTATACCTCATAAAAGATGTTGAAAAAGCATTGTTTATGACAAATTTGAGTAGAAGATGCTCCAAAAAGTTGATCTTTGTCTCTTCCTATCTGAAACCGCGCATTTGCCACCTACAAAGCCTACAAAAAGAATGTAAGGTCCATTGGAATGAAAAATATGGGCCATATGGGGTTTTGGTATGGCCCAGAAATTGGATATTCGACTAAATCCGATATCTGATATGATTTTTTTTTTAAATAAAACAATTTTATAATGCTCTATAACAGTAGGATTTTAGTGCTATAAATCAGATATCCGATTTGTGCATACATAGACCTAACAATAATTAGGAGGTGGAGGTTGGGCAAGAGAGAGAGAGATAGAGGGTGGAGAGCTTAAGGGTTTAAGGATTTAAGGGTTAAGGGTATAGGGCTAGGGTTAAAGTGGAGAGACATAGGAGTGAGTGAGAGGTAGAGAGAGACTTGAGAGAGGGAGAGGGGGTAGGAGGGAGAGACTTGAGAGAGAGGGGGGGGAAGTGAGAGGGGAAGAAGGGAAGAAGGGGAGAGAGAGAGAGAGAGTTCATTAGGAGGGGGGAGGGAGAGGGAAAGAGGGGAAGAAGTGGAGAGAGAGAGAGAGTTCATTAGGAGGGGGAGGGAGAGGGAAAGAGAGGAAGAAGTGGAGAGAGAGAGAGAGGCAAAGGGAGAGGGAGAGGGGTAGAGAGGGGGGAAGAGATAATATTTAAATATTTTATATATTAGTAATATATATTAACTAAAATATAGAAATAATATTTAAATATATATTATACATAATAATATAATATATTATATGTTATATAGTTTTGTAAGAGATTATATATTAAATTATAAACGATACTGTATATTCTAAACTAGATATATTAAAATAAACTATAAACTATTTAAAAATCATATATAAACCAAATTGTATATTCTAAAATAGATATATTAAAATAAACTATAAACTATAAACAAGATATATTGTATATTCTAAATCATATATTATAAAGTCAAACATTTTTTAAAATGATATATAAACCAAATCGGATATCTGATATTTATTACACAAAATTTATTGCCTAGGAAATAGCCTCGGGTTTACTTTGCTATTTGGCTAGGAGATGCCAATCCTAAGAAGTCAACACAAACATTGTGTTTAACAACTTACCTTATTTTTCTAGACTTCACCCATGTGGCTGACGACTTTTTTTTTAGCCAAAATTGATGAAATGAAAAGGGTTTGTAGAGGAGATTCTAAGATTTTTGCCAATATAAATTATGCCTTATTTAGAATTTAATAAATTATTATTATTCATTTTCTATTAGAATTTTGACTAAAGTCCTGATTGATAGGCTGATTGTAAAACATCTATAACTTTCAAACGATATCATATTTTTTGAATCCAAAACACTCGTCACATTCTATACTTTGCATACTATAGGATTAAAAAAAAAAAATGAATTTCATGAAGTTTTGACCAAGTTAAGGTGGTTAGACATACAAATTTTTATATTTTTTAAAAGTTGTAATAAAAAAATCATAATTAATTATTTACTTAAAATAAAATTACAAAAAAATATGTATCACATCTAGACATGAGTCCTCTACTTATATCTAAAATATTATAAAAAAATATTATCATTTTATTATGGTTAGGGTGGTCAGATAGACACCTACTTATTTTTTTTCCTAAAATTTAAGTACTACTGCATTGAAATTTCAAATTTTCACCAAATAGATTAAAAAACCTAGTAGTTTAGAAACTACATTCAATTTTCCATAGATTCTATTCTTACATATTTTTGAAATAATATAGATAACTTATTCAAACTTTTACGTCAAGTTGCCTAACTTTGATTTTTCTAAATTTTGATTCCCACTTAAGGGCCTGTTTTTTCCATGATGATCCTGCACATACCCAAAAAGTAAAAAAAAAGGATGCATCCAACAGTGAAAACCTCTCTAAGGCACCTAAGGATGGGGGATTCAATCTTCCTTTCAGAGCTCTCCATTAGGAAAAATCAACAGTCCTAGCAGAAAAGTGCAATCCAGTTAATCTAGGAATAGAGGAGACCCCGCACATCACATTCTATGCAGAGTCATTACTGTCAGAAGAAAAAAAACTCCTAGTAGCCTTCTTGAGAGAGAGACATGCAAAATTTGCATGGAGCTATGCTGACATGCTAGGGCTCGATCTAGAAATTTTAGTTCATCACCTAGCAGTATACTTTGAAGCAAAGCTTGTTAGACAAAAGCTCAGGAAAATGTACCCTCAAATCACACTGCTAGTCAAAATGGAACTAAAGAAGCTATTGGACGCAAGATTAATTTGACCAATAGACTATCCAAAATGGGTGTCAAACCTAGTTCTCGTCTCAAAACCTGATGGGGGCATCAAAATCTGCACAAATTTTAGGGACTTGAACAAGGCATGTCCAAAAGATGATTTCCCGTTGCCCAATATTGACATGATTGTAGACATAACGGCGAGACATGAAATCCTTTCCTTAATGGATGGTTTCTTGGGATACAACCAGATAATGATTGCTAAAGAAGACCAACACAAAATGACCTTCACTTGTCCATGGGGGACTTACTGCTGGAATATGATTGCATTCAGCTTGAAGAATGTAGGAGCAACATACCAAAAATCCATGATGTTAATCTTCCATGACATGATCCATAAAAATATCAAAGATTATGTTGATGAAATACTAGCCAAATTTAGAAAGAGGAAGGATCACATAGAAACCTTGAGTGCCATTTTTGACAGGTTGGAAGAATACAAAGTCAGATTAAATCCAAAGAAGTACGTCTTCGGTGTACAATCAAGAAAATTGCTAGGATACATAGTGTCAATGAGAGGTATTGAGGTAGACCCTGCTAAGGTAAAATAAATCCTTGAGATGGAGGCACCCAAAACATTGAAACAATTGAGAGGTCTCCAAGGAAGGCTTCAGTCCATTTGAAGGTTCATAGCACAATTGGCAGATAAAAAAAATCCATACTGTCACCTACTTCACAAGGGAGTAGCATACAAGTGGGATGACAAGTGTGAAGCATCCTTCAATAAGATCAAATAATATCTGCTTACACCACCGGTCCTCATGCTATTGATCCCAAGAAATCCATTAATTCTCTCTGTGTCAACAATAACAATAGCCCTTGGAGCTCTCCTAGCTCAACATGATGAAAACAAGACAGAAAGGGCCATCTATTATATCAGTAGAACAATGGTTGGGCATGAGTTAAACTACTCATTTATTGAAAAATCATGTCTAGCAGTAGTGTTTGTGTAACAAAAATTTAGACATTACATGTTGGCGCACAAAGTCAAACTCATCGCCAAAATCAACCCTCTCAAGTACTTACTATCAAAAGCAATGCTCACTGGAAGAATGGCCAAATGGGTCATGATACTATTAGAGTATGACATTGAATATGTGGAGCATAAAATAATTAAAGGCTAAGTCATTGTAGATCAACTTGTAGAAGCACCAATCTATTTAGAGAATCCTCTCATCTCAGAGTTTCAAGATGAATCCATCTTCAATCTCAACATAGACGACCACTGGAAACTTTACTTTGATGGCTCATACACACAACATGGATCAGGAGCTGGTGTCTTCTTTATCACCCCACAAGGGGATTGTATACCTAGATCATATAAATTGGTGTTCCCTTGCACTAATAACATTGCAAAATAGAGGGCTTTAACCATAGGTCTCAGAATAGTAGTGCAGTGGCACATCATGGCCCTCAGAGTATATAGAGACTCCCAACTAACAATAAACCAAGTGAACGGTGATTACTATCTGATTAGGGATGATAAGCTCACTCTATACAAGAAACTAGTGGAGACTCTCAAGGAATCATTTATCAAGATCACATTTGAGCAGATACCTAGAGCCAACAACAGAGTTACAGATGCCATGACAATGATTGGATCCCTGTTGGACATCCCTCACAATGTCCCAAAACATGAATTCTTGGTAGAGTAGCTTCTTGTGCTTGCGTTCGAGGTACCAGAGTCAGAATTTGTGTGCAAAATCGTTGGTCCTAGAGATCCCTGGTACCATGACATTTATACTTACCTACGAATAGGTGTCTTACCTGTTGACTTACCCTCAAGCTTAAAAATAACTTTTATTAAAAAATCCTCTAGGTTTGTCATCCCAGGAAATACCTTATACCATAGAAGCATAGAGGGAACCTTATTGCGCTGCCTTAATACTGACAAAGTCTTGACTACTTTAACTAAGGTACACAATGGGATCTATGGTTCACACTTGAGTGGAATGACCCTAGCCAAGAAATTGCTGAGGATGGGGTATTATTGGCCTACAATGGAAAGAGAAGCACATGACTACGTTAAAAGGTGCCTACAATGTCAACAACATGGGGACCTCATCCATGCTCTAGCTCAAGAGCTCCATCCTATTGTTATACCATGACCCTTGTCACAGTGGCAACTTGATCTCATTGGAAAAATCACTCCCACTTTATCTAATGGCCACAAGTTCATCATAATAGCCACTGAGTACTTTACCAAGTGGGTGGAAGCCATACCAATGAAATATATAACCGAGAAGAAAATATCAAAGTTCATCCTGAACTATCTCATTTTCTGCTATGGTGTCCCACAAGCCATTATCTCAGATAATGGGACACCATTCAAGAATCAGGATTTCTATGACTTGTGTGAAAAATTCAAAATTCAACATCGCTTCTCCACTCCATACTATCCCCAAGGCAATGGCCATGAAGAAGCCACAAATAAAACCATTTTGAAAATCCTCAAGAAAATAGTTAATGATATAGGTCGTGACTGGCATCTACAACTCAATCCCTCCCTTTAGGCCTATCGAACTAGCATCTGCACACCCACTGGCACCACCCCCTTCTCCCTGGTCTACGGATCATAAGCAATACAGCCCATTGAGATCGAACTCCTGTCACTAAGAATATCATTGTAAAACCTCATCATAGATGAAGAGTACTGAGTATCAAGACTGAATGAGTTGGAGCTACTAGATGAGCGGTGTATAGACACTTTAAACCAATTGCAAGTCTATCAAGACAGACTCAAGAGAAGCTATAATAAGAAAATAAGAAGCAGGACTTTCCAAGTTGGAGAATTGGTACTAAAGGAAAATCAGAAGAACATCCCAAATGCAAACAGTAAAGAAAAATTTGAAATGAATTGGTTGGGACCATTTGTTATCACAACAAGCTATAAGTCAAGGGCATATTAGTTATTAACACCCAAAGGGGAACCTCTAGAAGAGCCCACAAATAGCTCCCATTTCAAAAAGTTTTATGCCTAAAATCTTTCAAGGTATAGAACCCAAAAAAAATAAAATAGAAAATGTCCTGAAAAAATGGTTACGTTGGCGAAAACCTGGCAAACAGGTGTCTTGGTGACAACAAAAAAAAGAAAAAAGAAAAAAAGAAAAAATAAATCCAAAAAAAAAAATTAGAAAAAGGATAAAAAAATAGTAAAGAGAAAAATCATCCTTTGGTGAAAACCATTTCAGTGGCACTTTGGACAAGTACCTTTGTGAAAACTTGGCAAACAGGCATGTTGTGCAAATAAGCACTTTCCATCCACTAGGATCTTTACGGCTTGTTCTGCATCATCCATCCATTACGTTTCCATCATCCATTGCATTCGGATCTCCATCCATCAATCATCCACCCACATCCGCACCATAGCTTGGACCTATGTTCGTATTATGATCCCTCCTAGTACTACTCGACTCATTCTCAAGGTCAGTTTGTCATGCCTTTATCAGAGTAGTCTATTGCATCACGCTGGGGGCATGTTCTCATTGGATCAGATTCGTGTATATTTTTGAAGTCCTAAAATAAAAAAATCCAAAAAACCCAAAAACATCAAAAAACCAAGAAAATCCAAAAGCATTCAAAACATATCAAAATCCCAAAAATAAGTCAAAAAGTTAGTCAAAAAGTAAAAAAAGAGTCGTCTTGTCAAACTACAGGTCTCTGAGCCTTGAACGTAGGCAAGGTTGATATTTGATCATCCCCCAAGACACTTAGGTCAGTCCTTTAGGAGTCTGTCATAATAAACTAACAATTCATCATGTATACCTTCATCTATAAATCGGTCAAGTTGTCAGTTGAACTACGTGGTCTCTGCGTATATAATGTATGCAAGGCTCATCTATTGATCAGCCCCCGAGGCTCCTAAGATAGGTCCTTAGGTTAGTCTCTTGGTCAAAGTCTCAGAAATCCCCAAAGCATTTGGAAAAAAAAAACATTCATAAAATCTCAAAAAAATACCAAAAACAACCTCAAAACATTTCAAAAACTCCAAAAACATCCAAATATTTGAAAGAAAAATCCATCTGTCCCATTCTTCTTTCACCCACAATAACATCATTCATAATAAATGATCGTCATCCTCAACCTTTGGTAAAACAATTGGAAACAAGTCTAGCAAGCTAAAAAAAGTGAAAACTCAAAAAGTCATAATCTCAAAATTTAGGTCAGTGCATAAATAAGTTGGTCCACTCTTTGTGTCAATAGCCTATCATCGAATTAGTCCCATATCAAATCATCTAATATCGTCATGTCCTAGGATGCATCCTTCCTACAATGGACACCAACATCAGGCATCACCGTAGTTTAGTCTTGGCTAGAGGTATTGAAGAACATTGACTTGTCTGTGTACTGGATCTTTTCTTTTGATTTATGTTATTTTACTCATTCCAAGGACCTCTCAATGATGTCCCCAACAAAGGGATTTAGAGAGATAGGAATGGGGAAATGATCAAGATCTTTTTATTTGTTGTGCTTGTTGGACATTCTTGCAATATAACCTCAACAAATACTTGCTTTATTTAGGTATGTATAGAGGGTGTTTTAGATATTTTGTTGACCACATAGGAAGGCTTTCCTTTCTATGTTTGGTCTAAGATGTTTGAAGTACCTGAAGTGCATCTTAGTAAGGTTTCCGTATGCTAGGTGTGAACAAGAGTACTCCTATCTAATTGTCGAGTCAACGTCTATCACACTAAGTACAACATTGTCCTGGTTCTTAATACCTTGATGCATCGTAATTATGTGTGTTATCAAACATAAGATAATTGGCCCTTTGAAAACCTCAACTCCACGATAGATGTTCATCATTATCATCATCTTTTTTCTTGTTGAAATCTCTTCTTTCTTCCATTTCTTCTTGTTTTTTTTTTCATGCTAACAAGGTACTATGACAGTTAATCATCACCATCATTACTCCTACATCCACAAATCGTCAACCCAATGCATATCATATAGAAAAATTGATCACCTCATACACATTATAATATAGATTTGTTATTCTAAGCATCTCATAATCATAACATTATGTACACATTTGCATATAAATAAATAAACCATCATATCATCCATCGCATAATCATATAACCACCATCACATCACATACATAGATGAGGCATTTGCATCCATTTTTATAAGGCATCATCATATAAATATACATATCATCCATCATCCATCTATATCATATAGATCATCTCACAAATCACCATATTACAATCATTTTTCATTTCATCTCATAAATCATCCCATATCATTATAAGCATCCAGTGCAAAATTAAACAAAGCATAAATAGGTACATAAACATTATACACAATCCATTACATTAAGCGCATACATCTATCCATAATTATATAAAACATCTCATAAAAACATTGATTATATCATTTCACATATACATTATAAGGTCATTATTCACATATCATTTTGCATATACACCATAAATCATCTCCATATCATTTTAGATAACATCTCACGTCATATAAACATAACATCATAAACATCATCACAAATGCATATCATACGTAGAAAATCACATGCATTCATCATATGTTGCATAGCCACATATTAGGATCATTGCATTCACATCATCATCACCATCATAATAGAAAAAGAGATTGAAAAAAGAAATCATAGCATCAAATTTGCATCAACATACATAAAATCATCATATAGATTACATCATCATATAAACGTACATATCATCTATCATCCATCCATATCGCATATGGGTATGTGTAGGATCATGGTGGGCCAAAAAGTGGCAATGAGGAAAAAAACACGTCTTTCATCAACCCAAAAATGCAAAAATACCGTGTTGACTTTTTTTAGGCTCGGGTGTTAGTACACACCACAATAGCAAACACCAATCCTAGTTTTCCATATCAGATATCTGATTCAAATCGAATATCCGATCCAAATCGGATATCCGATTTGTAAAAAGCATATATATACAAACTCTGTCACTGTTTTAAAGTCATTTCACAGTCAACAACCCGCGGGTGCACAGTGAGGAGATTCTTTTCGTAACGAATATCCGATTTGGCCAGAATCCGATTTGAAAAGTTTATTTTTATTTGCTTTGATTCAATTTTGAATTAGATTTGGATAATTTCAAATAGTTTTTTGTGGGATTTTTTTAAAATAGGGTTTTTGATTGAAATTTTATGAAAAAAATGAGTTTAGAATGGATTTTGATAAAAAAATGAATGTATTTTGTGGATTTTTTTTCACAATAGGGTTTTTGATTGAATTTTTATGAAAAATTTGAATTTAGAATGGATTTTGATAAAAAAATGAATGTTTTTTGTGGATTTTTTTTTTTATTAGACTACAAGAATCAGGTAGCACGACCCCCTATAAACTGCAGTGCACCTGGTAAAAATTTTAACATGACCGACAACATTGGCACGACATGCCCTCCGATACTACGGGGGTGGGGGAGACTAGACCTTGACCAACCTCCTGCAACAGGAAGGATTTAGCCAACCGAGCTAGGGCCCCAACCCCTTTTGTGGTTTTTTTTTCAAAATAGGGTTTTTGATTGAATTTTTATGAAACAATTGAGTTTAGAATGGATTTTGATAAAAAATAGTGTTTCTTATGTAGTATTAAAAATTAGAGAATTTTATAGATTTTTGTTAAAAAGTAGGGTTTTTTTTAAAACTAGGGTATTTTTATAATATTTTCATTTATATTGTCTAATTTTAATTAGATTAATTATTTTTTAACTTTAATCAGGCATTATGGCTGCTGAAAATGAGAATGGACAAATTCCACCAGTTGAGAATGAAAATCCACTAGCTGAGAATCAAAATGTAGAAATGCCAAATGCTCCACCACCTCTGCAGCCATCAATTGAAGACTTAATTCATGAAATGTTGGAGCAATTGAGGGGCATTTATGATGTTTATAAGAAAATCCCTCGATTATCCCGTATGCCAACCACATTGACAAGAATAATTACAAATGTAGAAACCCTCTCCACCCAACATAATGCCTTTCATTCATGGCGAGAAACTATGAGGGAATATTATGCATGTGGATTGTCTTATGATGATGTGAAAGATCTCCAAATAACAAAACCCAAATAGCATGTTTATTTATTAACCCCAACACTAGTTTTTCAGTTAATATTAAGAAACCAAAACTTTTATAAAATGGTGCACACATAGGGGCATAGTAGATAACTTTTGGGATCATTGGTGTATGGTTTTTGATAAACCACCCAACAATAATCTTGATGTACCTTTTTACTTTATTCAAAAATTATATGCTGAGTTTTAGTTAGGGCGTCATGTCAATTACTTTGACATTAAACCCTTCTAGGGTGTTGGTGGAGGTATGCCCAAGATAGGCCAGGGGCAGCTAGAGTAGTCAGGTTCCCACATGTTCCCCATCCTCTCCTTCCTCCACCACCTCTAGTACAACATCCAGATATTACAGAGGATGCAGCCACACAAACTATCCAGGCCATTTACTCTTTGAGTGGTCTTTTGGTTTCCCATGCTTCTTCAGTAGCTCAGCCACAGTCTGCTGATCTTGGCGACGGATCTAGTGTTGTTGTATCATCTTCCTCAGGTGCACATATTTGCAATACGTGCCAACAAATATGCTTGGGTCCTATTGTACAATCCCCTCAGCATCCATTAGACACTTCTGATTATGACATCCAGGATGTGGAGATTATAGTAGATCACACACAGGGGAGTGGAGCAGACCCTATAGAGTCGTCTCTTGCTAGAGAGGTGGACATTGGAGTAGTTACACAGGTAACATTTAAGGTGTAAATTCATGACTTGCATTTTTCTAAAAATGAATATTAATAAGAGATAGTATCAAGTACTAATATTTATTTACATGGTATATTTAATAGTTAATGTCTGAGGAGGAGCTCACATGCGTGACTGATAGCACCCTTAGGGCCATTTCATTTGGCCTTGAGACGCACATAGTATGTATTTTCACACTCACTCATTTACATTTTTTTATTGTATACTTGCTTGTCATTTGAATTGTCATTAATGAAATTATATATTAACTTATATGTTTATCTTATTCTGCTTGCTTGGAAACACCTAGTGCGAGCGAGGTGCGACTCTCCAGACTATGGAGGCACAATGTTAGATAAGGGAAAGGTAATTGAACTCAAATTTGATTGAATTAAGATTTATAAGATCTTTTATTGATTATGCATACATTGACATAGATTCGTAGTTTCATTTGTACTTGTCATTTTTATGTCAGGCAGTTGTAGGCTATACATCATTGTTGATAAGTGCCACAACACTGAAGGAGTAGGTATTGAACACTGAAGGAGGAGGTGTTGAAACACCTAAAGGAGATACATAAAAAGATCAGCCTAAAGAGGTATGTGTTTATTTTATTTTGTGCTTGGTAAATATGTTCTTATTACCGACAATTCTATGCTAACTTGGATCAATTTCATGTTTTTCTTCACATATATAGATTGACCGTTACAAAAGTTGGTTTGGTTAGTTCTTTGAGAGGGTATATTCTAGGAATCCGACCCCTTGAAGAGGCGCTATATTTCAGGTAATCAAGATTTCAATTTTAGAGTTCAATTATAATTCAATGTGTATTGATTTTTTTATGTTAATTATTCAATTTTAAATTATATAGTATAAGTAATCTCAATTGTGGTTTGACTTTTTCTTGTCAACTACCTTCAGAGCGAGTGCTTCAAAGAGGCTCCATTTTGATGATCCACCAGTAGTTTAGGATGAGATAGACATTTTGGCATGTAAATTTTGAATAGATACCGAGATGGCATATGCCACATATTGTAAAACTTTGTTTGAGTTGGCGTTGATGCCATTTTTGTATATTGACATACACTTGATTGTTGGATAATTTGATATATATAGAAGTTGACAATCAAAATTTAATTTCTTCCTCATGTGCATGATTAAACTCTTTGAAAATTTAATTAAGTGAGCAATGGTTAAATATCAATGTACAATAGCATAAAAAGAATGGTTAAATATTATGTAGTTTATATTCATATTGCTGATTACATTGCATTGCACATCTTTCAAACTCAAAGCATTACTTCACATGCTGATAGATGAAAAAATTTCAATAACAATATAGTTTTTACAAAGTGAACCTAAGCAGTTATGCAATTACTTCACATTACATAACTAATAACTAGGAGCAGCTATCAATTACATTAGCTTGTAATGGAATTCTATGAGACCACATTTCTTTCAGAAAACTTGGCACATAACTCACAAAAAGTGAAAAGAAAGCACTCAAACAAACTTTAAATGGGTCTTAGGCCTGTTTCCGCTCATTTCCACCGCCTTCTTCACGGCCATTTACTTGCGGTGTAGAGGTAGAAAAATTGAAAAACATGTAAAAGAAATTATATATATATAGCCTAAGCATGAATTATAGTTAAGAATATCATAACATCATATAAACAAAAAACCACTATAAACTTGAATTTCATTTAAAACATGCATGATAAATATTCATCATTGAAACTTGAATTGTGGTAGCTTGATATACAGAGTTGATTGATGCCAGGTTTCAATTTGTATGATATTGAAAAAATAAGCCAACTGACTAGAGTTATCAGCATTCTTCAAAAATCATAAGAATTCTTTTAGTACACTAGCCATTTTGATGTCTTCTTGCAGTCTCAAATGTTATTTTGTATCATTGTTACATTGGTCTTAGTTCAATGATGCTGAACAATTTTAGAAAAAAGAAAGTTGTGTCATAGTCCGCATTCAATGATCCAACAAGCAAAAATGAAAGCTCAACCTCTTGGAATGAAAATTATTGTTTGCAAAACAAATGAATAAGAATGAGGTAGTTAAGTTGTTTGAAGTTATTTAGAGGTCACTTTTAGGGTGCAAGGCTTAAAAGTTCATTTTAAATGCACTCAAAAAAACTTTAAAGGGATCTTAGGCCTCCTGCCCCCTTCACATGCTATACAACAATTTACTTGTGGTGTAGGG
>VDFB02086081.1:364286870-364315863 GCA_007258455.2 Sequoia sempervirens
AAAATTCATAATTAATTATTTACTTGAAAAAATTACAAAAATATTCATTACATCCATACATGAGTCCTCTACTTATATCTAAATATTATCATTTATTGTGTTAGGTCAGAACAAACACCTACTTCTTATTTTTTCCCTGGAATTTAAGTACTACTGCATTGAAATTTCAAATTTTCACCAAATATACTTTAAAAAAAATAAAATAAACTTAGTAGTTTAGAAACTACATTCAATTTTCCAGAGATTCTATTCTTACATATTTTTGAAATAATATAGATAAATTATTCAAATTTTTATCTCAAATTTCTTAACTCTGATTTTTTTGAATTTTCATTGCCACTTAAGGGCCTACTTTTTCCATGATGATCCTGCACATACCCATATCATATAAATCAATTTGCATATCATATCATATGTCATCATTCATAAGAATCATAATATAGTTCTATTAGTCGCATAACCATCACATACACCATCAGAAAGAAATGCATTGATCACATAACACCATAACATTACTGCATAGCATATAGAAATAGAACCATCCATAAATGCATAATAAATAAATGATACATTACACACCATATCAACATCATCATCTCATATATACTATCAGGTAACTGTCATAGTACAAAATAATCAAATCATTGTACATGTGTATGTCAATAAGTATAAAAAGGTCCAACGGGCTATCAAAAATAAGCCCATATGGAACGAGAGAATAATATCTCGATCAAAATGAGGTCTAACCCTCCTGTCTGCTTCCCTCACCTCTATCACCATGACCCTCTTCCGGTTTATGTCTAGTCCACTATGAGTAATCTGGGGCCTGGGCTACTCTGGGTACAACATGATGATAAAAAAATGATAATAGTCCACCTCCTGGATGGCCTCCCTATAAGAATGAAGAAGCACTGTGCTGTGGGAGGAGGCCACCATACTCTCTAATTGTTGTCTCCTTCCCATCTCTGTAGCTGCCTGTAGCTCTACGACCTACCTCTGTAGCACTACGTTGTCCCTCTTTGCACGGGCCTGATCTCTCTCTGCTGTCAAGGCCTAGACCTGGGCCTACAACTATGCTATCATCCTGTCCCTTGGATCTAGCTGACCCATTGGCTGTCTTGGCGAAGGCTGGACATGAGGCTAGTCCTCACCCTTG
Source organism: Sequoia sempervirens (assembly GCA_007258455.2). NCBI lineage: Eukaryota > Viridiplantae > Streptophyta > Pinopsida > Cupressales > Cupressaceae > Sequoia > Sequoia sempervirens. Next base: position 364,288,027 of record VDFB02086081.1, read on the forward strand.
GCTTGTGGTGGTGTGGTGGCCCGATCTTGATGCCCATCATGTCCACCCTCTTGCCCCTGGTGTTGATGTTGCATCTATACATCAACACGAGGCTGATCCATCTGAACCTATCCCGGGTGGACCTATGGCAGCTGGACTTGTGTAGGTTGATCCTGTGCTAGCTGTCCTCCTAGAGGACTACTACCCCCTCATCCTCGACATGCTCCCCTACCCCTAGCTCTCTGTCGAACCAAGGGTGCACCTGGAACTATCAAACATAGAGGCAGTCAAAACCAATTTCTGTATGCCTGGGTAACTCCTAGATCTGCAACCCCTTGATCGTATGCCCATGGCTGGGCCACCAGCTACTTGAAACTGTCAACTACCTTAAAGGTATGAATGTATTGTCCCCATGCACCCCGTAACATTGTATGAGAAAAAATGGCCACATAATCATCATTTGGCCTATCCTATACCTCCCCAAATTGACGCTAAACTCGCCTGGATAGGTATTGCTCAATCATAGTATGCTCCCACCCCTACATAAATCGATCCTAACAGGACAAGAATAACTGTTGTACATCATCGACCCATCCGGGTCGACCAATGTAGGGGCCCTATGTAAATATTATCATATCATCAATAACCCTCCTCCAATGAGGGATCCCATGCATCCCTATGTGTGTATAGGACACAACACCCCTGTAGTGCCAAACTACTAGATCATCTAGTTCGACTGGCACTGGAACAATCCGCGGCCGAAGAACGAAGATGTGCTCCCATGCCCACACGTGAAGAAGCGTGACACCTGCACCAAATGCCCTACTATCCAAGTACGCATACTCATGTAAATCCCTATAAAGGGATGCAAGAAAAACTGAACCCCATGTAAAATAGAATTTCCTATCACGAACCATCTGCTCCCAGTAAAAACCCCAACTAGGACTAAAATACCGACCTCGTCGATTTGGGGCAACAAGATCTGAAATGATAGCAGCTATCACTAGATGAAATGGTGATGTGAGCAACTGATGACACTCTAGCTCTATCTGGCCCTCACAAAAAATAATATCCTCTGTGGCTAGGACTGCATGGCAGGCATCTCGTCCGACATCCATATCATAAATAACTTGCTGACCATGAATCAACAATCTAAGGATGCACCACACGTCCTCCAAGGTAACGGTGGCCTCGCCGATAGGAAGATGAAAGGACAATATCTCACTGTGCCATCTCTTGGAAAGCACAGACATTATGCTAAGGTGGGTCCGCACGGGCGCTGTATAAAAAATATACCATAGCCCCATCTCTCACAGTCGATCATGCTCCCTATCAGTCAGATCACATAGGTAACCAAATATCTCCTGTGATTTGTGCTCGCAAGAATAGAGCTCCCTCACCCCTTCCTACATCAGGAAAGACCACCATGTTAAAATCATCGAGAAAATTTATCCCGAGCATTAAAAAAACTAGTCCAGCATTGCAAACTATGAAGGCGTTGTAGTTTGAAATTTGCAAACAGTGACATTGGGGCCTCAAAATCTCAAACTGCACTGTGGCGGTGCACTTTGCTTAAACACCCCAAACCCTAATTCTAAAGTCCACCACGACGTTGAAGTTTGAAAGTTCATCACTCCATTTCATGAAGGCATCAGAGTTTGAAGAATCTTTTCAAACTCCAAACTCCATCGTGGAGGTCCATATTGTGATGGTGGTTCAGTTTGGAGGACTGAGTAGTCTAGTTTGAAATTTTAGTGGTGCTATATAGCACCGCTGCAAATAACCTAGTTCTAAAAGAAATAAATAAGCACGTAAAATGAAAAATGAAGCTCAGGTAAGGATCACATACTGGTGCACCGATGCCAGGAGGTCATTGGTATGTTCGTACTTGATCAAAGATATGCAATGGGAGCTATCATTGCGCTATCTCATCAGGGTGTCAGAGCTCAAATTGTGAAATCTCTTAAGGATGAATGTGTTCAAATGAATTGGATGTGGCCCCTTAAGGCCTATTTAAGCCTGAAAATTAGGGTTTTTTGACCCCGTTCGACCATCCTGCTAGGGTTTTGGACCCCTGGTTCTGTTTTGTCTGTCTGAGGGCCATTTTGCACTATTTTTTGGCATTTTACCTCATTTTTTTGACTTCCCAGAGCCTTTTTAGATCTGTCAGGTACCTTGTCCTCTTTTTTGGTGAGATCACCCAAAAATTTAGAATTTTTGTCCGATCTCTTGAGGGGGTAGTATGCTACCATAATTTCCTTCGCCGGGGTAGTAGTGAGGCAAATTTTCAAAATCAATTTTTTTTTGGCTTTTCATCGAGACCGTTTATTCTTTGAACCAATGCAATGAGTGCATTGCTTCAAAGAGAGGAAAAATGTAGACATGTAAAATATACTGATTGACATTGCACATCTGATCCCAACCACTAAGATTGCTTCATCCTGAATCATCCTTCAGTCTAACCATTTCATCAAATATTCTTCTCTAAATTAAATAAATTAGTTATCTAATTAAGTCATCCTTTATCATTAATTAAATCAATCAGTCTGATCTAATTATCCCTATTTAATTAAATAATCAATTTTATTTGATTAAATCTCTAAAGTTCATCCATTAAATTAAATAAATTAAAACCTTATTTGATTTAATCTAACTTCATCTTCTTGGTTAAATAGAATAAAAATATTTATTTAATTAATTTTGAAACCATATTCTTCTCATGTTTGATTTAAATCAATCCATAAATATAAATCAATATGTCACATCATTCTAATCTCTCATTAAATTAATTAACCTTGATTAATTTAATCTCCTCTCATGTCCCATCCTCTAGATTTTGCAACTTGCACAAGAAAATAGATTTAATTCATTTATTAAATCTCTATTTTCTCTCAAAAGGCATAATAAAGGAATATTCCTCAAATTTGAATTCAAAAATCCAAGTGGACTTTGTTCTTCCAACAAGGCATTTACTCCACTTAGAAAGTCCTTTTTCCTTGAGCCAAGTGGCATTCAATGCACCTTCTTTCCCTCTTACATGTCATTTCAACAATTTCAAAATTCAAATATACATTCTTCAAAACTTGCACATCCTCCATCCATTCACATATTGAAAAGTGGCACTTTGTCATTGGTTAATTCTTAGCCCCACATTGCTCTTTTTTGACATCTCCTCAACTTGACATTCTATAAATAAGAGGCTTCATTCCTCATTTGATCATCCACAACTTGAGTAAACTTACTATACTCAAATTCATAGCAATCTTCATCCATCTTATTCAGTTTTATAGCTAGGTTATGCAGATTTTGTTTTGGAGCACTCATCAATCTTCATCAAATCATCAAAACTAGTATTGGAGTTGGGAAAGGGCCAATTTTCATATCAAATTGGTGCCAACTCCCTCAAGAGATTAAGAGTTTGTTTTGTTTTAGAATAGGATTTGATATCTTAGATTTGAGTTTATTGTGTTCTTAATTTTATTCCTTTTCTTTTACATTCAAATGTATTTCTTGAGGAATGTCTATTCTAACTTGCATTTCAATCTTCTAATGTGTTCTTTTGTTGTGTTATTACAGGTGTAGGATATTGGTTCACAGTATCAAATTCAAAGAAAGAACCAAACATAACATAATGATATACCACTTATTTCTATATAATTATATTAAATAATTCCATAAAAATAGATCCATAAGTAAATGAAAATTTATATATATACATATTTGAAAATTTTACCCACAATATCATATAATTTTTTTTAACTAAATAATTATAATTCTTTTCTTATCTAATTTTGTTCATTAAGTAAAATGAGAAAATGGCCTATTCCCAATACAAAACAACCATCAAGGCAAGCAAAACAAATCTCACTAAAAGTTAGACTAGGAAAGACCAAACAAAGAGCAATGGTTTTGATTAGAGCATAGAATTGAAAGAAGTGAGAAATAAAGGTCTCAATCCAATACAACAAACTTATCTAACAAGTCTTGAGAATGAGAAATGGAAGAGTTAGAAGAATGACCTTTCTACCTTTTATGAATGATAGTCTATGCTTTACTATCATCTAGATTCCCACTACAAGGGGGAACAAGAGACACCCCAAGGGATGACCATCAAAACACAAATGGGGAACAAAAAGAAAAAAGCTGAATTGTAGTCATTGTCCACAAAATAACCTCAAAGTTGAGCAAAAGCAGCTAGTGGAACAAGTAAAACACACTAAGGAGAAGGAACCCCTTTAGGGTCCAGATGACATGACACATCTGCACCAAGAGAAAGATGCTCGTCAAAATCCTAGGAGGAGACATCCATTGAAGAGACAAAAGTTTGAATAGTCAAGAGATCATAATTGGATTCTTCCACCAAGTAGTCACACCTTTTCAATGTAGGAGAGAATAATCTGAAGCCAGGTGACCAGTAATGAAGCAATAATGACACATAAAAGGAAGGCCCTCATAATTGAGCAATTGAACCAGGGCTGATCCCAAACCAATAGAACCACATCCTCATGAAAAGGCATGGAGATATCAATATCCACTAGAATGCAAGAAATGGTTGAATGCCCCATGAAAGAGGTGGAATCACCAACCTTTAAGAAGTGACTAATAGAATTTCCAATGGCCTCATAACAAGACTTCTCCCAAAATTGAAGAGGAATATTTGAATGTCCAACTCACATCAGACACACATTAAGTGGTTCAATAAGGGGGTTGGAGGAAGATTTCCAAGGTTTGAGTAAGAGTGAGCATTCACCCCAAGCCCAAAATTGACCCAACATTGAACAACAGTCCTCATATGTAAGAAGAAAATGAAGCAATGAAAAAGCATTTAGCCCAAGGGAAGAGCTTAATATTGCCAACTAGTAAGGGCCTCCAAGAATCCAAAAATCATTTGTGTAGGTTGGGGAGAGAGGGCCAGAGGTTGTAAAAACAACACACCAAACCTCTATGTTCACAGAAACCCTCATTTTCAACAACATCCACACCACAAACCACCATAGAGGAAGGTTTGGTGTAGGGAAGAGGGTGATTCACTCACAAATGGTGAGCAAGGGTAGACCTGGCCGCCAAGGTGTAATTGTGAACCCTCATAGAACAGGCATGGAAAAAAGGAGGGGCAAAAGGGGTTAAACCTGCAAGGGGGTACAAGCAAGAGAGGCCTTTGTAGGAGGTACATTACTAGAAAGGGCTGAGATGTCACACAACACCCCTACCATAGATGACAATGGCATAGACCCCACACACAAGAGGGGATAAGCAACAAAGGAAGCAAGACCCTTCATGGATACATGAGCACTCACAACAAACATGGGAGATGCGGGACCATTGCGAGAGCACAGGTGGGAGCAGATGTAGTAATCATTTCAAAATTGTTATAAATAAATAATTTTAATTGTTATTGATTTGTAAAATCTTATATAAATATTTTAAATTATAATTAAATTCTAGAAATTCTCCTAATAAACATTGTATTAAATATTAATTCTTAAAGAAAGCTTTTTTCTTAAGATAATCTATTGCCATCAACAATTTTATAAAATCAAACACAATTGCAAACAAAACTCTAAAATAAAGACCATCAAAGTATTAGTAAAAATAATCTTCTAAATAAGAAAGAACACTTAAATGACTTTTATAAATCATTATTATAAAGAACATTAAAATTCATATCCTTAAATTTGATTAATTGCAATTATTTTCTTATTATTTTTCTGGAATGAAAAATTAACTACCACCACTCTTAACCTGCTCTTATCTAGAAGACTATTAATTAGTTTTAATATTAAATTATATAATCTACAGGAAAAAAAAATGTTTGTAAATGAATTTCTATTGGTGAAGTTGAATGGTTCTTAATGAGCCTACTACTTGCTGAGAGCAAGGCCCCCATATCATAAGAGATGAGATCGTGCCTGTCACGAATTTGATGAAATGAATACCCCTCAATTGCTGACTCTTAACCAAATAATAGATAATATAAAATCCTCCATAAAAAATGATATAAGAACTTCAATTAAAAAAAATAACAGTTTAACTTGTTTAATTTTCTAAACAAACACGTACCTAAAACTACATAAATATACTACAAAGAAAAAACAGCTTAAACTCCAAGCATTCAAAGGATATTCATCTCAATCCACAAATGAATACATAAACAATTTTCTATAATTAGAGACTAATACATTGTACTTCCTCTTATTTGTTTATTGTATCTGCAAATATATAATCTGTCTCCACTGACAAGCAATGAAGATAAAGATCTGCAGTAGTTTTTATTTAGAATGGAAATATGATGATTAAGCACAGTTTTTGGCGCAAAAGCCTGCATCATTATCGCAGGGTACAATCTTGCAGCAATACATTCTGGTAGGAGGACAGTCGGCATCGTCCCAACACGAGTACTCAGGGCCACACTCTACTGCACTTATCATTACTGCTCCATATATTATCACCAACGTTAACAGTATTAAAAACTTGTTTGCAAACTTCATGACTACTGATTTCTTTGCACCCATTTTTGTCTGGCAGGAGATAGCCAAGTGATTGAATGTGTATGCTGTGCATTCATAATATGGGCTTAAATAAGTTGATTTCATCATTTCTGTCAATGGAGGCGTTATATTCCAGATAAGGTGGGACAAAATATGCCAGTTAATGATTCCTCCTTGGCAGATGTTTGGCTGTCAACAGCTCCTTACCAGTAATGCACAACACAGATCAAAATTCGTCTGGGTTTTCTTGATTTTATAATGTTACATTGGATGAGTTTGATTAGTTTAGCCATTTATAATCTCCCGTGGGCATTTTGGACCTTTAATGTATGGTGTAAAGCTCAAAGTCTTTGGTTCACTTTGCTAGGAAATTTTAAGAATGTTTCTCTAATTTCCCGTCCAATTTTTAGAATGGACTAATTTTGCTTATTTCTAATCATCTCTCTGGTTTTGAAGCCCGAGAAAATCCCGTCCATCGATGCATACAGTGTTGTTCAACTGTTGTTCGATGTGATCTAGTCCTATATAATGCCGTGTCCCGTTGGAGTAAATCTGGACGTTGCCCATGTCAAAAACTGGAACTGAGACTCTGTTTAAATTTACATGGATTCTTGTATCCATTCCGTGTCTCGGGATTAAAGTTGCGTCATTTTTTGAAGCGGAGATAGCATGACAAGTGTGGGACCAAGAGCTCTAATAGTTTAAATTTATAAGGATTCCCGTGTCTTCGGGACTAGGCATAAGAACTATTGACCATTAATCTGTAGGATTCGATTTCGTGGGACGTGTACATGGAGACTGCTAATCTGGGAGTCTATTATTCTGAAGACAGGACCCGATGTTTGTATATATTTATCTGATTAGGGACATTTGGGCTCGTGCTCGACTCGTTTTAATCGAGGAGTTCTAAAGAGCTGTGTTCACGAGGAATTGTAGAGACTAAAAATATCTTAGTTTTAATTCTATCATTTATCTTAATTATCTTATTTTCTCTAAATTTGAAATCTATTTTCTTTAAGTCTCAAATCAATTTTCTTTAAGTCTCAAATCAATTTTCTGTGTCTTAATCTCTTTCTTATACATGATTTTATGAATTAAATTTCTCAGTCACAAAAAATTTAAAAATAAAATAAAAATTCTTTTTGTTCCTCACCAACCAACTCATTATCAATTTTAAAAATCCAAAAATCATTTAAATATCTCAATTAATCTCCTCCCTCCATCTCTCAACATTCTTGCAAACTTATAAGCCCACTATCCATAAGCCATTTTGATGACCCTAAATTACCATATTATCATGCTATCAGTTTGTGAGGCAACCATAATCGTATTATTTTGAGCATATCCAGGATTCAAATTGTTGGTAAGATTTGATTTTTTTGTTTGTTTGTTTTGTATTTGGATCCTTTTTCTTAATCAAAGGTTGCATTAAATGTTGAATAGGGTTTTAATATTAACTGTTTGAATCCTTCTTTGTTTACATTTTTATGCATGCATTTCTAGCATGCCCGGTTGGATGGCCTTGTCCCTATTAACCATTGATCTTCATACTTGAAAACCTACAAATTCACCATCCTTAGCTATTTTCAAGAACATCTTTAGTTCACATATCATTATGTTGCAAGTGTGACTATATTTTATGTTGATAGGGATGCATAATAAAAATAGTAGATTACTTATCAAAAATCATAGGAAAAGGTCTATGATTAGTAAAGACATAAATGGGAGTTAAAAATAGTGTTGCTTTCTGTTGATTGGACTTTTGTTTATTGTTGGTTGGTTCAAATCTCATCTCTCATTTCCCATAGACCATTTAGTCTTTTGGATGTCATTTAAAAATTTCCTTCCATTTGATGATGTCAAGTATTGAGTGACCTAATCATTAGCTCCATGCAATGTGTTTGTCTCATAGTTAATCCTAAACTAATGTCCTCTTTACAATAATTTAGAAGGGATCCTTAGGAATCTATAACCAACTTGTGACTGTGTCATGTTTGAATAGGAATCTTGCATCCATTGGAGCATTGAAACCTAAGTAATTAAATTTTTGGACCCAAACGAGTGAGTTAAATCTAATTTATGTTAACCTCATATGTGGTAACATGTAACATTCAAGTCCCTAGTTCAAAGCAAAGCATATAACATTGCTTATATTTTTATTCAATTTTTTTAACTAGGTTACCTCATATCTATAGTGTTCTCAAATCTCTTATACCAAAAAAATTATATAAACTTACTTGGGTGAGATTTTGACATCTAAGATTTCTTGAAAAAAGAGACTAGAATAATTGGCATTGACCAAATGTTCCCATGTTAACACCCCTAAAATTTGATGGCTTGAATTAAACTAAATTAGTCTTGAATCCTATCTCATAACTATGACATTATGATATAAGATGAATTTAAAGCACTTATTTTGATCCAAATATGAATGTTTGAGCTCAAAATTAAAATCAAGTCCAAGAGAATTTATTATTTTTATAAGGCAATGTTACTCCTAGGTGGACTAAACTGGACTAGAACAAGTTGCAATTTTTGATCCCTAGGCTCACTGTATGGTGCAAAGGGAGAGCATACATCAACAAACCATTCCAAAACATGACAAACAAAGTTAATTGACCCTTTAAGAAATCGAAGTGTTCCTAGATTAGTATGAAAAAGATACAGAAGAAAACTAATCTAAGGGTCTTCGACTGATTGTCCTACAATAAATGAATTAGTAGTTTGACCTCTGATGTTGGGTGAACAATGAGTTGCAAAAACACTAGTAAAATCTCACAAGCATAGAAAAACAAGTAAGAGGATTAATATATAAAACCAAAATCAAATGAAAGTGCAAACTGGAAAAATTAACGTTCTGGATTATTTCAAGTTCGCCCCTATGTAAGGCAGATTCACCTATCTATGATGTTTAGGGTCACATTTCTAGTGGAGAGGTGGGTATGAGATCACCCTTCTATTCAAAAGGCATATGAAAAATTGCCTCTGTAATATGATCAAGATAATCCTTTCTACCAACAAGTTCACCTCTTCGTACTACTCGAAGTGGGTTCACCTCTGAAGTGGTTGGTCTTGGTAACTAGAGGTAAGTTCGTCTTTTTACGGAAGTGGCATACATGTTTTTTCCTATATTGATGTATGATCACCCCTGCACTAGGAGGATTCAACTGTCGAGGTGGATTTACCTATGTGCTTGAAATTTGAACCTTCAAAATTTTAAAAAACATGAAAAAGTGAAAGTAGACTTGTGAGGTGGGTCCCATCAAGCATGCCAAAAACGTGTGCAAGTGTTGTAGTCCTAAAAAGGAAAAACAATAAAATGAAATTCAAGAAAAGAAACACAAATAAAACACTCAAGATAAGCCTAGCTTAATTCAAAAAAACATACAAGAAAATAGCAATTTAACCTTGTTTGAATTGTTCCCTTTGGTTGGCCCTTTGGTCTTGATTTTGTGTGCTCCTTTGTTGTCAAAATAGCATGCAACCTAGCTCTAAATGATGGTGATGGTATGAAGAATGAAATGGTGTAGTTTGATGGTGGATCGGATGCAAGATGAGTGCTCAAAATGCTGCAATAATGGAGGTCTCTAAGCTTGGGTGTATGAGTGCATAAGTTATCTAGAATGTGATTGATTGAGTGATGATCAAAATGAGGCAAAAATCCCCATATTTAGGGAAATCATTCTAAGTGAATGGATGGATAGGATTCATTCAAGAGGAAAAGATCAATGGCTAGGGTGAGTAGAGATCCAACAAACCATCACATGAGGACATGTGGAATATGAAGTGGACAAGGAAAGGTGATGTAGATGCGACATGGCAATGAGGTGGAAAAGGTAAGTCTTGTCTCATCTACCCATATCATGAGATGATGTGACAATAGAATAATTTTAAATTCTTCTAAAATATCCCTTGGTTTTGGAGATTTGTCTTTGGGATTGGGGAAGAATTTTAAATTAGTCTTTTATTTCTCCAAGGGTGTTGGAGAAATAAAGTGGAATTAAAAATTATACCTAGGATGCATGGGGGAAATAAAAAGGAAGTTTAAATTCCTAGGGGAGAGGAGATAAATTCTACAAATGGAGAAAGTTATTAATGAAGGTTGACTAGGGTACATGACATAAATGGCATGAGGATGAGGTTAGGTTTAATCACTGATTTAGGTTGTGCAAATGAAGGATTAGGTTGGTTACTGGGGGATTAAGAGAAAATTATAAATTATAGAGGATGTGACACTAATCAAAGATTAGAGGTGTGCACATCCTAATGATAGGATTAGGAAAGTTAATGGGGATTAGAGGAAGGTTATGGAGGATGGGACAAGGAGAGAGAGAGAATGAATTTAAAATTTGATTTTAATTCATTTGGGAAAAGTGACTAAATTAAATAAATTGGACGATTTATTTAATTTAGAGAAGAATAAGATAAGGTATTTAATTAATCAATCAAACACCTTAGGAGACATTAGGACAAGGATGAAATATTAACCAAATAATGCACTATTTAATTAATATGGTTTAAGGATGTAGGATAAAAGAATAAAAGGGAAGATTTGACCATATGGGGGTGGTCAAATTCAAGTGTCTACAACAAAGTTTTTTTTTCTAGGAACTAAAACATCAACCTGAATACAAAAATAGGAAATGAAAATAGAGGGTTTTTAATGCCTAGAAATTTAGAAACAAGCCTAATTAGGGATTCATTTTCCCATAGGTGAATGGGTCTTGTTTCAAGGTTTTAAAAAATTAAATTATAGATTTCTGAGTTGATATTTATGTTTTTCAGATTTTGGTTGCTAATAGGCAGTTGTAATTTCAAATTTCTTGAAAATTGGATCTAAATGCAAGTGTGAAATGATGTTAACTGACAAGAAAAAAAACCTAATTTGAGATGCAATTTTGATTCGATTTTCTAATTTAAGTGACTGATCATGCAATGTTACGTAAGCACTATGCAAAATTGATGTATTTTTTGAATTTTTTAGATTTTAAAGAATGTAAAAATACAAACCTAAAATCCTAAATGAAATACAAAATAATACAAATAAACAACCCTAAATAAGATGTAAATCAATGCAGTGCAATGCAAATCCTAAATCTAGGGTTTGAATGAACTCCAAATTTTAGAATTTTGTTGTACAAAGTATGGTTCACCAAAATGAGATCATGAAATATATGTTGGGTTCTAATTTTGAAAGGGGGAAAGTGGACTTGTTTCTCACTATTTCATTAAAATGAGTTCCACACAAAGAATTGACTTGAAAAGTCTCTTAGGTGAGTCAATTCAATGAGGGAATCTACTGATTTCCTTATGATTGAGGATGGGGGTACCTGCCTGAAAAACATAAATTTTGGAGAAAAAATAAAAATATAAAATCTAATCAATTATGCTCATTCAAACTTGAAACAAAAATTTAAAGCTTAATAATAATAGAAACAAAAAAATTCTTGCAGATCTGAAAAGGGTAGAACAATGTGTACCATTCACCAAAAGGTAGTATCAGGAGTATGTCTAGGACTCATTAGCCCATGGAAGAATGGGTACTTTGTCAAGGATTTCAGAAAAATTTTAGGTGCCTCTAACATCAGTCTATAGCTTCTGTTTGATCCAAGTTTTAATGTCAGAAAGTCAAAAATTAGATCTATAGGTGAGTTTCTATGATTTGACAACCACTTTGACAACTTTTGCTACTGTGACAACTTTTGCAACTTTGACAACTTTTCCAATCTTTCTTTTCAAGAGATCTTCAATCCTTCTTCAAGCTAAAATATACAACACAAAAAAAAGAAGGAAAATTGTTTTTTTTTTGGTGAATGATGGTTTTCCTTCATCAAACCCCGTTTTGGTAATTAAACCTTGAATTGAAATAATAAAATATGAAAAGGAATGATGAATGAACAATGCTATGTTGTAACTCACCAAACCCTTGAATAAACCTTTAGAAATACGAAATGTTTATGTTGATCTTGCATGAAATGGCTTCAATGAATGTGGATCTTGATGCTTGAAATATGACTTGAATGCTTGCTTGAATCTCTGAAACCTACATCACAATGTTAGCTCCAAAAACATGCATGATGATTAAGACTTTGACATGATGCTTGAGATCTTGATTGCTGTAATTAATCACTAATAAATATTCTCTTGAGTTCCCTTGATAATAAAATTTTCACTAGGAATGCTTGCATATAAAATCTTTTGAAAATATAGGATTTGAATTGATAAAATAACCTTGTATTTATAGGTGTGTATCCTTAATTTCCCAAAAATTAAACATTACAAGCCGACATGAAAATTTGAATTTAAATACATTAAAATACCACCAAAAAAATAATTTAAATTTAGTTTCAAATGCCTAGGATGAACCGGGCGAATGGGTCCCAGATACCTATTCTTGGAACACACATTGCTCAAAGTAAAGTATTATGTTTTGGCATTAATTATTGTCGAGTTTCCCCTTTAGAAAATGTAATTTATTAAGCTTGTAGATGTAAAATAGGGATTATTAAGGCATAATTAAGTCCATTTTAATTAAGAGGGCCCAAACAAAGTGTGAAAATGTAAAGGAGTACATTTTTCTACACTACATGGGTGTAATGGTAAGCTGTCAAAACTGGTCACCTAGTTTCAACCCTATTCTAGAGACATTTAAGTTTCCTATTTAGGTCAATCTGCATGAGCTTCCTTTGGAATTTTGGTGTGAAGAATCTTCATGTCTATTGCTAATTCTTTTGGTCAATATTGTGCCATTGATAAGATCACTAAACTTACATGAAGCACTTTATTTTCACAATATTTTGTGTTTTTTTGGAGAAAACTCAGAAGATCACCACTCATATTACCTTGTCATCAAAACTTGGATCTTGGGTGGAATATATTGACTATGAAGACTCTCTAGTGTAGTGGTTCATACTTCCACTACCTGTTTAAAGATTGAGAAATAACACTTTTTTTGGAAAAGGAAAGATCATATCTCAGCTACTAAGGAGGATTCTCCTCCCTCTCCAGAAGTTTAGAAAACAAATTTGAAAGGCTATACCCCTATGAATTTTAATGCCTTGGGTTTGGGTGTTGTTTCAACTAGTGATTGTATGACCTCTCTTTGTAACAAAGAGGTTAGTATTAAGGAGAAAGATCCCCATTTTGTGATAAAGCAAAGCTTATTTAATTTTTTTAAACCACCCCAACTTAGGATGGGATCCTTGGTCTTTTACGTTTTTTTGTCCCTTCTATAGTTTTTTGTAGTTCTTCTTTTTGTGTTTGTTGTTGTCTAGTTGTGCTTCATACTCTATCTTTTATTATACAAGAGTTGGAGCTCTTAAAAGAAAAGTCTATTCTAGAAAACTTTGAAAAAATAAAAGTTTCACATGTCTACAGGGAAGCTAACAATGTGGCAAATTATTTTGCGAATGAAGGGGTTTGGAAGCAAGGTTTGAACACATGGTAGAATGGTAGGGACTTGAGAACTTAAGTCAGGGCCTTATTAGATTATGATGTTACGCATGGGAAAGAGGAAAATACATTTAATGATTAAAGAGAAAGGGGCCAGGTACATCGAAATCAAGAGATTTTATGGGGCCGCGTCATGTTACTTAGAAGGGAAGAAAAAGTGGCACACTTTGTGGGTGCATTGGAATAGCTACATAATTCTACAACAGGTACTCAACACTGGTCGAATCTATAGTAAGGCGCAAACAAAAATGGGGGAGGGATAGGAAAAGAGTTGAGCCTAAAAGCTATGAGGTGCACACTAGGAATGACAAGGTTTGGGAGCAAATTTTAAGAGGTGGGCTAGTTCCATTTCTAGAAAAACTTCATGGGCCCAATTCTATGGCCATGAACTACTTGGAGAAGAAATGGAACAACGATGAAATAATTCTCTTTGGAAGAAAGGTGAAGCTGGATGAGAAAATTATAGGGGAGGATTACCGGAATGTCGACTGAGGGCATGAAGTTTTATCATGACAGAAGGTTCTCTGACAAGGCAGTCATCAGATTTCCTAAGAAGGACAAGGAGAAATTGAAACTGGTTAAAATTTCTAATAGCTATTTCAAAATTGACACCATCAAGGTGTTGTGGAGAAAGGTACTTCATGTTATAATGGAGTATATCACACTGGACGAGAGATTTACCAGTGTATGGGCATCATTTTGCCATTCTTAACCACTTTTGCCATATGGTACGAATTTATCTGCCTCACTACCTATTATGTTTGTTGAATAATAGCCTTGAGGACCATAAGAAAAATCCTAGGAGATACCCTATTCTTCATCCTGGTCTTATTAGGTTAATATGTGAACACTATCAAAGCATGCAGGCTTTATCTAAACCTATTGCCTCCATGGCGTTTGAGGACTATGACACAGATAGTGGGGGCTTGGAGATTCAGCCTAACTAGGAGAGTATTGTTGAAGTCCACCCATCCTCTGAGATGTCTGGTAAGAAAACCTAGTCTAAAAAACCCCAGCTTTCTAAAGCTAACCCTAAGACCTACCCCAACTATTTTGTCCCCTTAAAGAATCCTATTCTTAAGGGCTCCCTTGCCAACAAGTTGGTTTCCTACTCTGCGGATTCCTTGGAAGAAAAAGTCGAGAACCCTGAAGCTAGTAGAAATTATGTGCCCTCCCTTCCTGTCTCTTTCAGATTTGAAGGTACCAGATTTCCTAGCTCCCCCAACCTGGGTGATGTTAACCTCATATTAGACCGGGTTCAGTCTAGTGACATTCTGGCCTCTGCTAGAAATGACATCAGTGACATTTTCAGGGTCTTGAAATGGGCCTATCAAGAAATTAATGAACTTAATCAAAGAAATAAGGCTTTGTATAGTAGAGTGAAGCAGCTGAAACTGAAGTTGGCTGCTCTCAGCAGCAAAGAAGGGAAACAAAATAAGAATAGTATTGGAAAGAAAGGAGGTGACATTGAGGAAAAGTACAACTCTCTAGAAGAGGAAATGGTTAAAATTAAAAATAACTTAAAAAAAGTTGTGGAACAAAAGCATAAAATGGCTAGGCGCAATGCCATTATTATCAATGCTATGTTTGAAAAGATGGAAAAAACACAATAGGGTTCACTGGTTGTTGATTTGGAAGAGAACAAGGAAAGCAAGAATGAGGACCAAAGTATTTCAAAAAGAACCTGTGCCAATCTCAAAAGGAAAGTACCTCCCACTACACAGATGGTTCAGATCTTAAAGAGGGGGGTTCAGGATATGAACGAGCTGGAAGCTGAGACTGCAAATTTATTGAAGACACAAATTTAGCTGTTGCTGGCTTTTTGTTTGGTTTTTTCTGAATTTTTTGCCACTTAAGGGCCTATTTTTTCCATGATGATCCTGCACATACCCACCTAATACATTCATAAGATTGATGAATCAGGTATTGAAGCCCTATCTTGGTAAGTTTTCCATAGTTTATCTTGATGATATTTTAATTTTCAATAAAACAAAAAAACATCAACATATTAGAGCTATTTTGCAAAGATTAAAAGAAGAGAAGTTAATGGTGAATCTGAAAAAGTACACCTTCATGAAGGAGTTGGTGTATTTGGGATTTGCAGTTTCTGAGGAAGGATTGAAAATGGATCATGAAAAAATAAAGGCTATTGTTGAGTGGCCATCACTAAGGAGTACTTTTGAAGCCTATAGCTTTCATGGGTTGGAAAGCTTCTATTTGAAGCTCATAAGAAATTTCAGTGGGATATGTGTTCCCATTATAGAGACAATGAAGGGAACAAGAAAAGAGTTCTAATGGACACTTGTAGCAAATAAGAGTTTTCAGCTATTGAAAAGCAAGGTGATAGAACAACTATTGTTGGCATTACCAGACTTTAGGAAAGCTTTCCAAGTGGATTGTGATGCTAGAATAGAAATTGGAGGGGCTCTTAGTCAAGAGGGAAGGACAATAACATACTTCAATGAGAAGTTGAATGAAGAAAAGAGGAAATATTTGGTGTATGATCAAGAGTTCTATGCGATTTTGCAAGCACTCAA
The DNA here is from genome assembly GCA_007258455.2 of Sequoia sempervirens. Taxonomy (NCBI): domain Eukaryota; kingdom Viridiplantae; phylum Streptophyta; class Pinopsida; order Cupressales; family Cupressaceae; genus Sequoia; species Sequoia sempervirens. The sequence goes on from VDFB02086081.1 coordinate 364,304,483, forward strand.
GAAGTGGAGGCATTATTTATTGCCAAAATAATTTGTGTCATATACAAATCATCATGCCCTACAATTTAAAAACAACCAAGGTAAGTTGAACTAGAGGCATCTGAAGTGGGTTGAATTCCTTTAAAGTTATTATTTTGTGTTAAAACACAGAAGTGGTAAATCTAATAAAGTTATTGAGGCACTAAGTAGGAGAACTTTTTTGATGAAAGTGATAAGAATGAATGTTGTTGGTTTTGATTCATTGAGTGAGTTATATGAGCATGACCCAAATTTCAGAGAGGCATGGTTATCATGCAAGAGTCTAGCTGAATTGGATCAAACTCCATGGTTGGAGTATTTCATTCAGGAGAACTTGTTGTTCAAGGAAAAGAAGCTGCACATACCAAGAGGTTCCATGAGTGAGAATCTCATTAGAGAAAAGCATAATGGTGGATTAGGAAGACATTTTGGAATAGATAAGACAACTAGCTTGTTGAATGAAAACTATTATTGACTAGGAATGAGTGTGGATGTCAAGAAAATGGTACTAGGATGCAAAATGTGTTAGCATGCAAAGGGTATGAAACAAAATACTAGACTATAATAGCCATTACCAATTCTAGAGAGACCATGGGAGCACATTAGCATGGGTTTTATTCTAGGACTGCCTTCAAATCAATGAGGTAATGATTTAGTTTTTGTGGTTGTTGATAGATTTTCAGAAATGGCTCATTTTATTCCATGTCAGAAAACTAGTAATGCTTCCCATATAGAAAATTTATTTTTCAAAGAAATAGTTTGGTTTCATGGTTTTCCAAAGCGTATCATAGCTAATCAGGATACAAAGTTTGTTAGTCATTTCTGGTAGACATTGTGGAAGAAATTAGGCACAAATTTGGGTTTCATTTCAGCCTACCATCAACAAACAGATGGATAGATAGAAGTCATGAACAGGAGTTTAGGTAATGTCCATCGATTTTTGATTGGAGACAAACCAAAGTAGTGGGATTTTCTATTGTCCTAGGTAGAGTTTTCCTATAATAATTCAGTGAGCAGGAGTATTGGAAAAATTCCATTCAACATGGTGTATGGCTTTAGCCCTAGGAGTGTAGATGAACTCAGGAATAACACAGACCTAGTGAAAACAAGTTTTGTGGTGGAGGATTTTGTAGAATATATCAGAGATTTGAATAAAGAAGTGAAACAAAAGTTGGTGAAGAGTACAACTAAGTATAAAGAGTTTGCTGACCATTACATAAGAGAGCAAGAATTTCAGATTAGAGAACTAGTCCAGGTTCACTTAAGAAAGGAGAGGTTTCCATAGGGAACCTATAATAAGTTAAAATGGAAGAAAATAGGTCCTTGTCAGATCCTACGTAAGTTTTCAACCAATGCTTATGATGTTGAACTTCCAGAGAATGTAGATATATGTCCTATCTTCAACATCATTGATTTGTACAAGCATTTTGATGAATAGACAAGTACTCAATCACATTCACCTATTAATATGGATTGGGTGAACTAGCTACTAGAGAAGCAAGCTGAAGAAGCATATCCAATTATTGATTCTAGGGTTACAAAGAAAGCACGTGGTAAGGAATACCCAGAGTACTTGGTTTTCTAGAAGGGAAAATCAATAGCGGAAGAATCTTGGTTGAAGGTGCATGATCTAGCTTAGTTTGGACTATTTGTTCCAGACTAGTCAAAATTTTCTTAAGTCCTCACTCACCCTGAATGTTTGATGTAGGAGCATCTAGGGCAGAGAACAATCCTGAATCATTTTTTGTGTTGTTTGATTGAATAAGGGAGAAACAAGTTCTACCGATGGGACATCAAATCATTGGTAGGATGTTTCTTCTGGTCCTAGTGATGCACCAATGGTGCTACAATTTCTTCAATGGGAAGATCTCCCATCAGCGGGATGAGGTCGCGTGTCCTACCGATAGCCCAATAGTGGATGTCATTGGTGGGACATTTCTTGTCCCCAAGACATGGATGGTAGTCTCCACAATGGCCTATCAACTTGTTAGTTTGGAATTTCCATCTACGGGAGTATGTATCATTGGTGGGACTCTATCATAAGTCACCTAGATGGTCTGATGAGTTCTTCAGTGTGCAAAGTGTTCGTCGATGGGACTTATTCATTGAATGGTGGGAGGTGATTCGGGATCTCATCAATAAGGTGATGGTGGACTTGATAGCATGAGTGGTACGATATGTGCAACAGTCAATAGTGGTGGATGGAAACACTTGGAAGAATGAGATCAGATGAATTCCACATCACTCGATAGCGTGAGTGGTATGATATGTGCGATGGTCAACAGTGGTGGATGGAAACACTTGGAAGAATGAGATCAGATGAATTCCACATCACTCGATAGCATGAGTGGTATGATATGTGGGATGGTCAATAGTGGTGGATGGAAACACTTGGAAGAATGAGATCAGATGAATTCCACATCATTGTTGTGGAATCCATCTCCATTGGCTAACTTGATGAATCTATTGATAATGAGGTAATGACATTATGATACTACGACATGAGGAGAGATGAGTGCTAAGGCTAACCTAGAGGAATAAGACAATATGTAGTGCTAGTAGGTGAAGTAGAAAGGGATAGAAGGGGTCGAGTGTGGTGAAGCGAAGATAGGAAGTTGCTTTGAATATAATTTACTGAATGTATCTCTGTTAAAGAATAAAGACAAAATATTTTTTCTCTTATTGCATTTGGTTGATCTTTTTGTGTGTGTATGTGTGAGTTGGTTGCAAGATCAGATAGCCTAACAAGGCCCTTTGAGCTCAACTACACCAATATGGGCATGTGTCCTCTACTTATATTGAAAAATTCAAAAAAAAATAAAAAATTTCTTGTACTTAGGATGGTCAGACATACAACTGCTTCTTATCTTTTTCCTAAAAATTTAGTAACACTGCATTGAAATTTCAAATTTTTTCAAAATAAAATTACTTTTTTCCAAAAAGGGACTAGTAGCCTATAAACTACATTCAATTTTCTACAACTTTTGTTCTTACATATTTTTCAAATTATATTAATAACCTATTCAAATTTTTATGTCAAGTTACCTAACTTTGATTTTCTGAATTTTCATCACCACTTAGAGGCCTAGTTTGGACCCCCATGATTTTGCACTGACCCATAACTATCATCTTAATTAAATTTAATAGTGTTATGATATGCTTTACATTGTCATTCCTTATTATTAAAAGGGTTTCAAGATTTAAACAATAGTATTTAAATATTGATATCCTTACAATTATGTGAAATTTATATGTATTTTCTTGATTTTATTTAAATTCCACATAGATTCTACTAAATATATCAATATTTTATATATATTAATAACATAACACTCCATGTCGATTAATGTAAAATGTATTGTTGTAACATTTTATATATGGGTCAGTGCAAGATCATCAGGGTCCAAACTAGGCCTCTAAGTGGTGATGAAAATTAAGAAAATCAGAGTTAGACAACTTGACATAAAAATTTGAATAGGTGAACCATCAATTTTGTGGTGCTCTATGGACTTCTCTTGCACTCGTAGGGTTTTTCACCTAAAAGGAGAGAGATAAAACACTAATATTGATGTGGTTCAGTTAAATAAAGGAATGTATGATGGAATTATGCCTAAATGTAATGATCTAAGTGAAATAAAATGACAAAATGGATTGATTATTAATGCAAAACCAATGAAATGTAGATTGTTTGAAAACACATTGCGATATGCAGAAAACACCTAGAAATGAATGCAAATTGCAACAAAAATGGATGAAACGGAAAGTGTGCACCTGAGATCTTGATGAAGATTGGAAATGACTTCTGGAATGCCGATGATCCTAATTTTTAGATCTGGTGGGACTCATTCGCCATTTTGGGCGAATCAGTCTCAAATCTGTGAAACTGTTCCGGAGTCCATTTCGAATAAATGGGTATCCAAAACTGCATAAAACCAAAAGCAAACCTAGTAGTGGGACTCATTCACCACCCATGGTGAATGAGTCCACTTCTAAATTTTTGAATATTCAAAAGTGGAAATAGGAGCCTTCGGTATGCACTTTCTGCTTCTTCAGGTGTCTGGTTATGAAACTGTCAAATTCAGGCCTGAAAGTGACTTTTTGTTTATATTTTGATTTATCCAATGAAGAGATGACTTGAAAAAAATTGCAACACAATCTTCAATGATTTCTAAACCTCAAATATTTTTAAATCTGCAAACATAGAAGACAAGAGAGAGAAATGTTGAATGTTAGGGTATGGGGGTTTTCCTTGGTCAAACCCCTTTGTAGGTAATTAAACCAAAATGAGAAAATAATGTAATGAAGCATGCAATAATCGAGTTATTACCTTGCTGTGAAGATTGATCTTGAATTTTTGCAACAAAGCATGAAGAATCTTCCCTTGAATGTCTTAGGAAGCTATCTTGATGACTTACAATGATGAAACCCTAACTTGCTTGACTTACAGTGGAAGACAAATAATGAATGAGTTGTGAATGAGTTAAGAGATTAATGGGGGGTTAAAATGGATGGGAAAAAAATTAGTTATACACACTTATGCCCTAATAACCCAATAATACAATATCATAGGTTGACATAAGGTCTTTTTGAAAAAAAACTTGGAAGAAAATTTGAATTATTTTGAATTTGGAGCCAAGAGGGACTCATTCACCACCCATGGCAAATGGGTTCCACTCTAAGCTTGTAAGTGGGTGTCAAGAATTAAGTTGCATTTAATCTTGTTTGTCAGACTTACATTCAAAAATACACTTAATTATGACTTGTGAGTGCATAAAGGGACCAATAAAACATAAGAAAGGTGTAAATAGTGATAACAAGCCTAGAAAAGCATGAAATCTTGTTACAAGACTTTACAAAACTTTAGAATAGGACTTGATAAGTGATAAAAAGGTTATTTTTAGATGAATTATAATGAGAAGAGTCTAGAAAAGTGTAGAAATGTGTTAGAACGCTTCACAACACCTTCACAAGACAACATAATTTGAATTTTAAAGACCTAATGTGAATGCATAAATTACATTGCAACATTAAATCAAAGAAGAAAAGTTGTAAGAACAAAAGTTGAAGAAAATTGAATGTAGTTTCTAGGCTACTAGTCCGTTTTTGGAAAAAAAAAATTGTTTTGAGAAAATTTTAAATTTCAATGCAGTGGTACTAAATTTTCATGAAAAAGATAAGAAGCAGGTGTATGTTTGACCACCTTAAGTACAAGATTTTTTTTTTTTTTTTTTTTTCAATATAAGTAGAGGACACATGCTTGGATGTGCCCGATTTTTTTTGTAATTTTTTTCTATGTAAATAATTAGTTATGATTTTTTTCTTAGAAATTTTTAGAATTATTAAAACGTCTGTGTCTGACCACCATAACTTGGTCAAAAATTTATGAAATTCATTTTTTTTTATCCTATAGTATGTGAAGCATTGAATGTGGTGCATCTTGTAGATTCAAAAAATGATAAGTAGTTTGAAAGTTATAGAAATTTTTCAATCAACCTATCAATTTTAGGACTTTAGACATAATGTAGGTAGAAAACCAATAATAATTATTCATTAAAATCAAAACAAGGAAAAAATTATATTGGTGGAAAGCTGACAATTTTTTCTATAAACCCTTTTCATTTGATGAAATTCAAATAAAAAAAAAGTTTTCAACCACAAAGGAGAACTTTGGAAAACTAAACAAATTTTTAAAACATGTTTTTTGAGTTGACTTTCTAGGTTAGGCAATCAACCAAATCCCGATTCAATATCCATTTTATTTTTCAAAATTGATATTTGTTTTGGAAAGCGAGAACCCCTTTTTTTGAATAACAAAATGGATATATCCATTTGAAACAAATATCCATTTTGAAAAACAAAATGGATATCCGTTTTGAAGACATAAAAAATCCTCTTTAGTGAAATGGGCATAACTTTTGCATTTCTTATCAAAATTTCTAATTTTTATAGGCATTGGAAAGGTGATTAAGAGATTTACATAATAGACTAGGTGGTGTTTCTATATTGTACATTAAAAATAATTATAATCATTTGAACTTCATATTTTATTCTTGAAACATCAAATGTTCACTACTTTTGCATGTAATGTCCCCTTTTCATGATTTTTTCATAACACTCATGTCAAAATACTTGAAACTTTATAAATAGTAATGAATAATGAAATATTTATATTTTTGGTAGTAAAGTGATGAAAATATCTTCATAAATTATCATATCTCTTTGTCTCTTTCTCTACCTCTCTATATATCACTATGTCTCCACTTAAACTCTGGACCTATCCCTCCTTTCTTCTCTCTTTGTCCCTCTTTATACATGTCTTTCTCTCTCTCTCTCTACTTGAGCTCTAGACCTATCTTTCTACCTCTATATCCATCCTTCTCTCTCTCTCTCTCTCTCTCTCTCCCCCCCTCTCTCTCTCTCCCTCTCCATCTCTCTCTCAATATCTCTCTCTCTCTCCCTCTCCATCTCTCTCTCAATATCTCTCTCCCTCCCACGCCCTCTCCATCTCTCTCTCTCTCTCTCTCCACAAATGAACGCATAAATTTCTGCAATATTCAAAAGCCATGAAGACCGAGTGAGTGTATTACATGACTCTTCTTTATATAGAGACTAATACATACTACTTCCTCTTATTTGTTTATTGTATCTGCAAATATAAAATCCCTCTACACTGACAAGCAATGAAGATAGAGATCTGCAGTAGTTTTTTAATTTAGAATGGAAATAGGATGATTAAGCACAGTTTTTGGAACAAATGCCTGCACCATTATCGCAGGGTACAGCCTTGCAGCATCCCTTAAAGGGAGGAGGACAGTCTGTGTGGTCCCAACAATTGAACTCAGGGCCACACTCTACAGCACTTATCATTACTGCTCCATATATTATCGCCAACGTTAACAGTATTAAAAACCTTTTTGCAAACTGCGTTACTCCTGATTTCTTTGCACCCATTTTTGTTTGGCAGGAGATAGCCAAGTGATTGAATGTGTATGCTGTGCATTCATAATACGGGCTTAAATAAGTTGATTTTATCATTTCTGTCCATGCAGACGTTATATTCAACATATGGTAGGACAAATATACCAGTTAATGATTCCTCCTTGGCGGCTGTTTGGTTGTCAACAGCTCCTTAGAAAACTTCGCCTGGGTTTTCTTGATTTTATAATGCTAAAATTGTTGAGTTTGATTAGCTTAGCCATTTATAATCTCATGTGGACCTCGTTAAAGTATGTTATAAAGCTCAAGGTATTTGACTAACTTTGCTACGAAATTTTAAGAAAGTGTTTCTCTAATTTCCCGTACAATTTTTAGAATAAACAAATTTTTCTTATTTCTATTCCACACCGTCCATCGATGCATACAATGTATTTTAACTGTTGTTCTATTGCATCTAGTCCTATATAATGCCGTGTCCCGTTGGAGTAAATCTGGACGTTGCCCTTGTCAAAAACTGGAACTGAAACTGTGTTTAAATTTACATGGATCCATTGCGTGCCTTGGGATTTTATACAATGTATAATCTCTTGTGGGCATTGTGGACCTCGTTAATGTATTGTGTAAAGCTCAAGGTCTTTGGCTCAATTTCCTTGTCTCCATTTTTTAAGCCGGAGATCCCATGTAAAATGGATTTTATATAACGTCCACCTCCATAGAAAATTCAAAATATAATATCATGACTAAGTGTGGGACCGAGAGCTCCAATAGTTTAAAATTTATAAGGATTCCTGTGCCTGCGGGACTAGGCATAAGAACTATTGATCATTAATCTTTCGGATTGGATTTCGTGGGACATATGTATATGGAGACTACTAATCTTAGAGTCTATCATCCTCAATACTGGACCAATAATAGAGTCTATCTAATTAGGAACACTTTGTTTCGTGAGACTCGTTAAGACTGTTACCTTTAATTGAGGAGTATTTTCCCAGATAGCAAAAGTAGTACATTGCTTATCAAAATTCATAGCAGAAGATTTAGAATTAGTAAAGACATAGAGTATAGTCCGAATTAGGTGTTGTAGTTTGTTGATTAAACTTTTCTTTTTTGTTGGCCAGTTCAATCCTTAGGTCTCATAGATCATTTAGGCTTGTGGATGTTATTTAAAACTTTTCTTTCATTTCATGATGTCTAGAATTGTGTGATCCAAACATTCACTCCATGTCATGTGTTTGTCTTAGAGTTAACTCTAAACTAATGCCCTCTTTAGAGAATTTAGAAGGGAGCCTTGAGAATCTAGAATCGACTTGTGATTTTATTAAGTTTTGAACAAGACTCTTTTATCCATTAGAGCACTAAAACCTAAGTCATTAACTTGTTGGACCCAAATGAGTGAATTAAATCTAATTTATTTTAAGCTTATATATGGTAGCATGTAACATTAAGGTTCTGAGTTTAACCCAAAGACCATAACAAAACCTATAATTTTATTTAATTTATTTAATTAGGTTACCTCATATCTATAGTGTTCTCAAATATCTTTGACTAAACAATTTACATATTTTTGCATGGGTGAGATTTTGACATCTGAGATTTCATGAAACAAAAGACTAGAGTAATTGGCAGTGGCCACATGTTTGCTTGTTGATTCCACCAAATTTTGATGGCTTGGCTTAAATTAAATTAGTCTTGAAGCCTATATCATAATTGTAACATTATGATAATATTAATCAAGGACTCCTTTAGACACAAACATGAGTGTTCGAGTTCACTGTTAAAATCAAATCCAAGAGAATTTATTGTTGTTATAAGACCGTGTTAATAGACCATATGGGTAAAATTACATGAAGTTAAATTTAATTTTATTGGTTTATTTTTTTGTCAAAGCTCAATGGGTTGTAATATAGTTATATTCTAGCTCCATGAATCCATACGTGCTAAAGTTGGGGTAAATTGTATAGTAGAAGAGTGCATACTTAATAATTTTCCACTCTTTTATTCTACTCATTTTCATCCTTGTCAATAAATTTATGTCATCTTATGTAGTGTCTATTTTGAGAGTTATAATACACAAGTTAGCCAAACCTAGCCTTAGCCTTTCCCTTTAAGCCTTTTATCCTAACTTGTCTAGGTGTCCTTGGTAGCAATTTTTCTATCATTGACTCATTATTCTAATAACGCACAACATAAATCACATCCCATTTGAGTTTTCTTAACTTTATAATGTTAAAATGTGTGAGTTTGATTAGCTTAGCCATGTATACATTTGAACATTGGAAAAAATATATTTAGATGGTGAAAAGTTCAAGGTCAAATGTTGTTGACTTTACTAATTTGTTATTAATGAACAAGTGTATAAAATAATATTACACATACTTAAAAAAGGTGGGTGGATATAAAATAAAACCCTAGAGTCCATATCAAGCTAAATCTCAAAGAATAAAACATAGAAACAAATACATAGCCATTAGGTAGCTAAATTAGCAATAGAGGAGTGCGGAGGATGATCCTAATGATGCAAATTCCCCCTACATTAGCAAGGTATAGAGTATCCATAGGAGGGTGCCACACATAATGATATTTATATTTATCATTTTCTTCTTCTTTAGCATGGGTTGGTGAAATACAAATAGCCATTTGTGGAAACTTTCTAGAATCAAACCAACTAGAAGCACCACTTGTAGGAAACCTCGAGGTTCCTCCCACAAGCGATGGGGAGGTAGAGCATGAAGGAGTAGGCCATGACCAATGTTCTCTACCATAATACCCTCTTACAATTGTGGGAGAAGCCTTGGAGAGAGTTTCCTGGATACCTCAAGTACAAAGAATCCTTTCATGATGAAAGCCAAAAGGAGGCAAGTGGTCCTTGAAGGAAGAGGGAAATGGAAGAGTTTGATCAACAAATAAAGGGAAATCGATGAGCACTTGTATTTGGGCTATGTCAAGTGAAATTGTTTTAGATTATGATTAAATCTATAATAATACATTAGAACATATCATAGAATGAGATGGTGAAATGGGATTTAGGGTAAATACTTAACCTAAACTACTCATTCCACAATATAAATTTGGGTGACACAAAAATAGCCAAGAGAAACTATTTAGCTATTGTTCTAAGGGAGAGACAAATAGTTGGTTAGGGTTTTGGTCCTCATTTTGCTTGGATTGATAAGGTGTGATGCTTGAAATGTGAATTGTTACAAACTAGGTGAATTAAGGCTAAAGAAACAAGTTGTTAGTAAATTTAGAGAATTTAGTGAAAAATTATAGAAAATGGAAGAAAAAATAGAAAAAATAGATAGAGGAGAACTTGACATGTAAATTTGGTGCAAAACTGCTAGGATAGTGGTGTGGATGCCCTAGTCTATAAATGATCTGATGCAGGAGCATCCAGTGGTGTAAGGGAAATCTTGCATCACCCAAAAATAGTTAAATTTAAAGTTTCTTAGTTTTTAGATATTTTTATATTTTTGGATACCCTTTTTGTCATAATGAAATTCCCAATTTATGATTTTTATTTTTTGTTCATGGGTTGAAAGATATTGCAGTTTTAGTTTCCTAGATTTGCACCTGAAAATCTTCTGAGTTAGATTTGAGGCACTTAGAGTTCTCAGAACAGCCCTGAAACTTTCCAAAATCATCATAGTGGATTTTGAGCACGTTATTCACTTTGAGACCTTTCCAATGGTTTAAACGGTTCACGAATCGGAGTCTCAGATCAAAAGTTATGGCCCCGGGAAGTTGGCGCACTTTCTAGAAAATACAATTGCAATTGCTCTTTTGAAATTTGAACTTCATGTTGTAAATTTTCAGTGCCAAACTGCCTAAACTCAAATTTGAATGTTGTTTTGGCTCCAAACTAATGAGGAGCTCTATTTATGGGTGGGTTTCTAATTTTTGGGTAACTTTTTGGGGACAAGCTCACATATTGCGAAAGGGTTATTCTGTAGCTATCTGTAACTTGCATGTGTTGTAGAACTTGGGGATTTGAGATCCTCTGCATGTAAGAAGCTCCATTTTCTGAATAATAAAATTATTCTCTTGTTTGTGGGTATTTTTCTGTGTCTCGGGCTGTGCCTTGATCAAGTGGTATCAGAGTAGGGTTTTCTTGAGCATGTGGACATATCGCCGATTGTGAGGCAGTTCATACCAGGACCGTGGTTGTGGGTCAAGGTCAAGAAAGATGCCTCCAAGAGTGATTCCTGGTAGGCATGGTGGTGCCAGAGGTGGTCGAGGTGGCAGAAATACTGGTGGAAGAGATGCACCAGCAGCCCTCTAGAGACAGATTGATGTGTTACAAGAGCAGTTGAGAAGAGGGTTAAACCCAAGGGAGGAAAGTGAGGAAGAAGGAGAGGAAGAAAGTTCAGATGTAGAAGAGGAAGAAGAAGCAATTGATCAAGGCCAAATGTGGCTAATAAGGGCCATTT
>VDFB02086081.1:364315963-364339385 GCA_007258455.2 Sequoia sempervirens
AAGGTGAGTTATTATTTTCTCAAGACCTTTGGGTTTGAAGCATTTGCACATGTAGTTTTGAAAATAGGGCCAAGCTTGATGAAAACCAAAGAAATGTATATTTGTTGTATATGGAATTGATGAATTTGGTTATAAGCTTTGGGATTTTGAAAATCAGAAAATTGTGAGAAGCAGGGATGTCATATTCAATGAAAAAGTGTTGTACAAAGATCTGTTGCTGCAGCATGAGAAGAAAGAAAATGATTATGTAGTGTTGGATGATATTCCCAACAATAATGTTTCAATGGTTCCTCATGCTGGGCAAAAACAGCAGCAACAAATACCTGAAAGCTCACATTAGGCGATCTTCAAGGATAAGTAGACCTCAGAAAAGATTCTCTCCCTCTTTGTATACTATTTTGTTAGCGATCTTTGGTGAACCAGAATATTATGATGAAGCTATGCAGGTGGATACCAAGGTTCAGTGGGAGCATGGAATGAAAGAAGAAATGGACTCCTTGCTAGAAAATCAGACTTGGGAATTATGCAAGTTGCCTGCAAGGAAAAAGGCTTTACCAAACAAATGGATTTATCGGTTGAAAGAGGAGGATGGAGGTAAGAAAAAATTTAAAGTCAGATTAGTTGTAAAGGGATTTGCACAGAAAAGGGGTATTGATTTTGATGAGATTTTTCTCCTGTTGTTAAAATGACTTCTATTCGTATTGTTTTAAGTATTGTGGCTGCTGAAGATTTGCATTTAGAATAGCTTGATGTTAAAACAACCTTTCTCCATGGTGATTTGGAAGATGAAATATATATGGAACAACCACAAGGATTTGAGGTCAAAGGTAAGGAGAAACTAGTGTGCAGATTGAAGAGAAGTTTATATGGCTTGAAGCAAGCATCTCGACAATGGTATTTAAAATTTGACAGTTTTATGGCTGAGCAAGGCTACAACAGGGGTGATTCTGACCATTGTGTTTATTTTAAGAGGTTGGATAATGATAGCTACCTTATTTTATGCTTATATGTTGATGACATGCTTGTAGCTGGGTCTAACATGGATCACATGAGTGAGCTAAAACAACAGTTAGAAAAATATTTTGCTATGAAGGATTTGGGTGTATCAAAACAAATCCTTGGTATGAAAATTTGTAGAGATAGGAAAAATAGAAAATTGTTTTTATCTCAGGCTAATTATATTGAAAATGTGTTGCAGAGATTTCATATGGAGAATGCAAAAGCTATCAGCACACCTTTGCCTAGTCATGTTAAATTGACTAAGGATATGTGTCCAAAGACACAAGAGGAGGAAGAAAAAATGTCCAAGGTACCATATGCTTCAGCTGTAGGCAGTTTAATGTACGCCATGGTATGTACTAGACCGGATATTGCACATGCTGTAGGAGTTGTTAGCAGGTATTTGAGTCATCCCGGAGTTGAGCATTGGAATGCAGTAAAATAGATTCTCAGGTATTTGAGAGGTACATCCAATAATTGTTTATGTTTTGGGGGCTCTAATACTGATTTAAAAGGCTATGTTAACTTAGGTTTGGTAGGAGATATAGATACCAGGTGGAGTACCACAAGTTATGTATTTACAGTTGGTGGGACAGCAGTGAGTTAGATTTCTTGATTGCAAAAGGTGGTTGCTTTATCCACCACAGAGTATGTTACCTGCAACAGAGGCAACAAAGGAGATGATATGGCTGCAACTTTTCATGGATGAGTTGGGAAAACAACAGGATGGAAAATACTTATTTACAGACAGTCAGAGTGCTATACATCTTGCAAAGAATTCTGCCTTGCATTCTAAAACAAAACACATACAATTGAGATATCATTTCATTCGGTCGGTGTTGGAAGATGGACAGGTCAAGCTGGCCAAGATACATACAGATGTCAATCCAGCAGATATGTTTACGAAGGCGGTGCCAAGGGAGAAGCTGAGCTCCTCTTCAGCTTCGGTTGGCCTTCAAGGTTGAATTCAAGTATAACAAAGTAGCAGGGTCCAAGGTCCTTATTTCCAGTGGGAGTTGTAAGTGCAACAGTGTTGTCCAGGATCAGTCTCCAAGTGGGAGGTTGTGATGGTGTGGAGCCTGATCAGTCTCCAAGTGGGAGATTGTTGGTATGTGGTGACTGATCATGCTATACTATATAGCCCATGGTATACTGTACACCCTAGCCCCCCGTCCTCGCTGGGGTCCGGGGGCGTAGCCCCCGAGAAATTTTTTATTTTTTTGCCATTTTTTTCGCGTCATTAGCGAAAAAGAAAAAATCTCCGAAAAAGAAAGAAAACCGACTTTGTAAAACCCTAATTCTGGAAGCTTCTAAAAGCTTGTTAAAAGGGGTTGGGATGGGGGTTACAGTATGATGAAAAACACGATTATTCGCAAGATTGTAATAGGTTTTTCACTGGATAATAAAAGTATTGGATGGCTGCGGTTTGGTGGATGTAGCCCAGATTGGGTGAACCACTTTAAATTCTCTGTGTTATGATTTATTCTGTGTATGTTTTAGTTTCTTTGTTTATTATTTAAACTGCATTTAATTGTTAGATATCTGCCATCTCTAAACCTAACATATGCATCATAGTTTGAGGGTCTTTTATAGTGAAGATTAGATTCTTAAGTCCAATGGTTTATAAATAATCACCTTTCCCTAATTCAATTATGGAAGGTGCTAAAATTCTTATCTTAAGATTTTTGAGGTCTTGGGATCTTCAATTTACTTGAATCAACTTTAGACTTGTAATGTGTAAAAATGAAACAGGGAGAAGGGTTGTGACATATAGAGGCTTGCCTCAGTAAAATATGATTTTGGTGTTTCCATCTCCACAACTAACTATTATGACCATGATATAAATCACATACTCTATGTGGAGTAAAAACAAATAGATAAAATGAACAATAAATGACAATATTGTGACTTACCACTTAGATCTTGATTTCTTGTTGGATTCAAGTCACTTTTCTCATCACGTACAATGATAAATTAGAGGATTATTGGAAATCCTATAAGTGTTAGTGCTGATAACGAAAAAATAAAAATAAACATAAAACATCTCACAATGCATACAAATTTATTTTCTAATGTGTTGAAGATATATAATTGATTAAAATAGTGTTGTAGATCTTCTTATTCTTCTCTTGAAATTGCATTAATTTTCTTTTAGGATTGCTTGAGAGATCCATAATTTCATTAGGTGTTCAAATAAACAGAAAAAATCATATTTATATGAGTCTCAACATATTTTATATTAATCATTATGATAAGTGAAGAAAGAATTTTGGATTTATAAATGGTCTTTTGATCATTAAAATGTCATGGGACACTAGGGTGATGCACTGATGTCTCCATGGAATGCTAGTGTCTAGACAAACCATGCTAAAAAAATGTGAGAATGTAGGAAAAAAAAGGTTTAGCACAAAGCTAAAAAACCAAGCTAGTTGTTGTAAAGGGGTATTGGGCATCTTGAGGGGGAAAAAGTTTGATCAAGGGTTAAGATGAGACTACTCAAATACTAAGGGAATGGAAAATAAAGTGGATACAAAATGTGTAGTTGAAATTGCAAGGGTATGCAAGTATCAACACCATAAGAATCATGATAAGGTTGAATGTGTAAAGATGTGTAAGTAGGAATAAATGATGATGGATCAAATTGATAAAACAACCAAACATAATAGAATAACATACCACTTACTACCCTAGGTGTTGGCTCTATTGAGGACATACATGGTAATGGTGGCTCAGATGAAAGGATGGTGATGGTTGTGAATAGGAAAGGATCCTTGGTGTTGGATTCTTCTCCCCTATGGCTACTGTAGATTTTGATGGAGTGGGTACTTTTGGCTACAGTCTATGTGGATGGTTACTTTGATGAATTACAAAGTCAAGAGGTAGATCTTTGGTGTGGGGAGAATGAAAATTTATCATCTTGTGATGGGATTGTCACGAGTGATGAGGATGAACCTCTCATGAGTATCCTCATGGATGATCATCTGAACAAAAATAAGCTTGTTGATGTGCCTATGGGTGAGGCTATAGACGGTGACCATTTTTTGGGTTTGAAAAATGGTTTTCTTTTCCATTATAAGAGAGTTCCGTTGATGCAAAAAATTGGCAAGGTAATAACCTTTATGGGAAACTCAATTAATGGGGGACCAATTGCGCTAAACAAGTGACCTCTAGGTTTTTAAAGAATTCAGCTTTTTCTATAATTGGGGTTTTGGAATGGGAAAAAAAAAGATATAAAAAATAAAGATCTAACTAAGGCGATGTTCCAAGGAGTAGATATAGGAACAATAAATCTATATTTTAGGATTTGATTTAAGGGCTCGATCAACAATCTTCTATGTCCCAAAATAACAGAAATCAAAGATAAAGACCTAAATAATTCATCTAATGACATAAAATAATTCTTACACACATTTACTGAAAAGAGGAGTCAAAGACATGATCTAAACCATAAAACTTGTATTAAGATCATAGAAGTTCTGCAAATGAACAATTCAAGACAATAATGGCATAGTATTAATGTTTTATCAAATAGCTTAAGAAAAATAGAAAATCCAAACAATGGCACAGTATGAGGGTCTCATACAATAATATAAAAGAAATTTTAAAGGCATGGTATCCTTCCCTAATTTTTCCATCTCTTCTGAACTCATTTTTAGAAGCAAGAAGCAACATATATAGCTAGCAATCCCACTGCCTTGCGGGCCAATAACATAAAATATTTTGTATCTCGAGCAATGATAGCTGCAACAATGATATCCCTTGGTAGTTGTAACAGAAAAAATTCAGGCCATAGCACATAGTCGCTTCCCAGCTAGATGCATTGCCTACGAATCATGGCAGTGGTCCCAAAAAAATAATGTGTAGACAAGTGTCGCTCACCAACGAAGGTAGCTAAGACACATGACAACTTAGTCAGGCATCCAGTTCATTCTCACCTTCCTTTTGATGAAGTCCTCGTGAAGGAGACAAGTTTTAGTAGGTCAGAGCTTGCTCTTTGATTCTCCTCTTTTTTTTGAAAGACTGCACATTGAGGACACATGGAAGCATTCCTTACTATCGATGTTGACTGTGGCGTCTGCCCAAAAGTATATGTAGATGCAAGCTATGTGGCATATGGATGGGGTTCAATTTGAAAAATGAAGGGAAGCTGCTATGAAGAGTCCCTGATGTCAACATGTTGAAGCAGGTTAGAGCCTGCAGAAGAGTGAAAAAATCAATTGCTACAAGGAGCGCTTGGCAGACACGTGGCGGTAGCCGATAGAGCATACTAAAAGGAGGCTTGATGATGTTCAAATAATTTGAGGCATGGGCTTGTACTTAGTAAAAACCAAAACAACCTAAAGGGAGCTTGAGGAATTTTATATTCACAGCTTTTGGCAACTACCAAGGTTGTTTCACCTGTGGAACGAGGAACCCAAAAATTTCTCTAGTTTGCAAACCAAAGTCCCATCCATTGGGTGATAGAGTCAGAGCTTAGAAAGAGCGACCTATAGAGGAAACTAGTTAGCCTCGGATGGGGTCGATATGTCATGCAAATTCTCTTGCACTTCACTCAGATCGAGCATTTCTTTGAAGGTAGAGTCGCAGGTAAACCAACTCCAAAATCAAGTTGGAAAAGTAGTTGTACAATTTGATGAGTTACACCTTCAATATCTATTGCAGTAGGGGGTTTGTTGAAGCTCTGGAAAGCAGATGTGTCCTACTGCTTGTCTATAATCTTTGCCACAATTTTCTCTGCTATGGCCAACAATTCATCTACAAGAAACAGGGAGGGAAAGCCCATCTCAGTTAGCTGGGATAATTTCTCCTGCATGCTATCCATAGTTTGGCTCAAATTGGTTGTGCATGCATTAGCACGAAGGATACCCAAGTGGCAGTGGATGAACTTGTTTCCCATTTTGGCAATAGCCTTGTGATCCTCGATCCCTACTTTTGCTACATCTTCATCTAATACCATGTATAACTTATTTAGGAATATTTTTTCATCAAGAACCCTCTCTGAGATGACCTGTGGGAATTGCTCAAATGCTCCATGAACTTCCTTACTCAAGCTTGTCACCTTTGACATAAATTGGAGCGTTAGCTGAAGTATTAGGAAAAAGGCCTTGACCCTATCCCAGTATGAAATATATAGCTACTAGGCCACTAGAAGAAGGTCTAGATGGGTAGCATGGGCTTTGGAAATACTCCTTAGAAGGGAAATCTCTGCATCTTTTGAATTGATACTCTGTGTTAGTTCAACAATCCTTTTTTCCGCGGCAGCAAGCTGCTCTTGGATGTTCATCAATTCAACAAACAAGTTTTCCTTGGCCTAACTCTATTTCAAGGGAAAGCCTCATCTCTTGAAGCTCCTTTTCCAATTGGGCCTTTTGATTCCCAAAGTTTGCATCCCTTTGTTGCATTTGTTGCTCAAATTGAGCATACTGTCATTCAAATTCCTCACTCTTTTCTTGCATTGCTTGCTCCACCAGAGTCAGCATATTTTGATAGTCTTGGTTCCTCTACTGCAACATGTTGACTAGGGTGGGGTTAATGGATTGGAACTTTGCAAGTTCCTCTTGGAGTTTGTTCTACTCTACCACTAACTCATTTGACTACAAAATCCTATGAAACTGTCCAACGAAATATGTAAAATTTGATGTTCGTCGGGTGCTTGTAAAATTTGATGTGTAATTTTCAATTTTTTGAAAGTTTATCGCCGACATTCATCGAAATGCCGGCTATCATTTTCGTCAAATTTTTGACAAACATGAAAAATAGAAAAAAAATCAAATTGTGGCTGACATAAAGAAAAGTGAGTTCACGCCTGATTTATTGCGATAATGTTTTTCTATACTTGAGACAGTTTGTGGAGAACTAAGGAAGATTTTATTGGGAAAAAATAGAAAAAATTCAAGAAGATATTTCCAGGTTGAGGGTAGTCATTCTCCTTTTGTAGAATTTAGTTGTGAAGTCAGATTTGTAGTTCCAGGCTTGAAAATCATATGTTAAAGCAACATCTCATTAGATTTCATTTTTAGAGGTTAAGGGTTTTGAGAGTTTCATGTCTAGATTTTGTTGTGTGGAATCACCATAAGATCACAACCAAGGAACAGATTCTTGTGACTATAATTATGTGATCCATAACTCTATTGGTCATGTGGCACAATTGTGCTATAAAAAATACATGATGCATTCATGTGTGACCCATGTTTAATGTGGCTATGTTGTGATAGAAATGGATGCACTCATATAATGTAGTTAATTTAGGTTGTATAATGTAGGTGTCAATCATCATTGGGTGCATTCAGGTTGTCTCAAGTTTAACAGATTAGGATGTAATTATAGCATGATCGAAGAGTGATTACCACTTGCTGCAATAAAGAGCCTATAACTCTAGTTGATATGAAAAGTGGTTATGTTATATCAATTATTTAGTGCATTCAAGCACAACCCATGTTTAATGGGCTATTCTAGAGAGTGATCAAGATTTTCTAAACCTTATGTATGTTACTTGACATATATTTGCATAATCTCAAATTCCTTCAGAGGCTTTTGAAGTATCAATGTATCCTATATAGGGTTTAGAATGATTTATTTTAATTAAAATAAATAAATAAATAATGTATTTCCCTGTAATTAGATAATGTGGAGATCTCCTAAATCTGCCCTAGCACACTATCCTCTTTGGCATTGTATTCATTACTCTAGCTACTAGGGTTTTGCATGTGACATCTTTAATATCTTCATGACCGTGGATTTTAAATAGATCCCAGTCTTTGCTTTAATCCTTTTCATGGTAACCCTTGAGTTCCATAATCCACCTTCAATATCTTCTAAGAACGTTGTCTTAAGCTAGACTGCATAGTATGCATATAAAGCAAGTCCTTCATACCTGCCATTGTTCCAAACCACCACTCACTGCCTTGCTTAAAATTTTTCCTCCATAAGCACAATAGCATGTTTTAAAATCATCGTTGCCAGTGATTGACCATTAAGGTCACCACTTTCATCATGAAGATACAATGAGATTTTTGTCTTCAAACTCAAGGCATTATGGAAGATAAAATTGTGAATTGTTTGTTGTGTATGATTCAATTTTCTTGCACATTTACTACTTTTATAACTTCCTTTAATATTGGGTATTGCACCCTTAGCTGCAATCTCAAACAACTCACTCACTCTCAATTGAAGATTCCTTTCATGAGCATCCTTCTATAAAATCAAACTATGCCCTATAGACTGCCTACTTACTATAGGGGACTCATTGTTTCATGGTATTGTAGTTCTTAAGATCCTTCAACCTTATTGACACTACTTCATAGTCCACAAGGTATTATTCACTATTCTCCCATCTTTGATGAGTCTCAAAACACTGCTCAAACATGCAGTCCACTACCTCCATTATACATTAATGGCTAAGAAGAAACATTGAACCTATAATTACCACTGTTACTTCATTTGGACAGTCATTCCCTTATTGCATTTTCCTTGTCTAACACTACCAAAAGCATTTAAAAAACCCTTAAGGTCAGCAAGGGGGTAAGGAAACTCACTATTAAAATCTCCACTTTACTATGCAAGGTTTGAGCTTTATTATCTTGCCATTGCTTAGCCTCTTTTTGACTGTCACATCTCAAGTGACTGTCATTCTTCTTATTGTAGATTGCATTTACAAATTTCACTAAGCTACATAGCGTGGTTGTTATTAGCTACAATCTTTAGATTGCAAGATTTTGTTACTACCTACAATGTCTCAATCTTTATGGTATTGCAACCTCACTAATCCGCTATAGTTATTGTTTATGTTTCTACGAAGGCCTAGGGTTTGTACCCTAATCATGCTCTTACCAATGCTTATGTTGTTTTTTATTAGGGCTCTCTCAATGTTGAGGGCCCTAGGGATAAGCTCGCCATAAGAAGTGACACATTGCATTTTTAACTAAAAGGATAAATCTGTATTGACATTAGCAATGATGATTCTAACTTGTTGCTCCTTAGGAATGGGGCACTTGCTCTTACTACCTCACTACCTTCATTGTTGTAGGAAGTTTGTGATATAGTTTAATATTATGATTTTAGGAGTCTTAACGGTTGGAAATCATAGTAAAATCAGAATATAATAAGTTTTGGAATTAGCATTTTAAAGTGTTTTTTGGGGGTCATTAACTTTAGACTATCTTCTCTTTTGCAGGGGTGGTTACATGCCAATTTTTTTTGGTGTAAAATATCAGAATTATTAGATTATGTTACCTTTCTATGAATAAAAATTATTGGAGTGTGAGTTTGATATTTTTTGAAGATCTAAATAGTCAAGCTTGGTAAAGAAAAATCATGTTAGATAATATTAGTCTAGAACAAAATGAAGAGACACTTGATAGATTGTGGGCTAGATTGAAAAGAAAGGGTGATGGGAAAAGTTAATGTCCTTGCAATAATTGCAAGGGCTTAAAGATGAGATGACTTTTAATCACAATAGCTGAGAAATATTGTAGGCAGCATGGTCATGTTGAAGGGGGGCATGATTATCATTCATTGGTAAGTTGTTCAATATATGTGTTTATATTGATTGAATTTGTAAATGTTTATATCATTTTAACATTATATATATATATATATATATATATATATATATATATATATATATATATATATATATATATATATATATAAAATAACTTGATCATGATCATTGTTTATTTGTGTCAATCATTATTATAAAGGTGGGGAACCTTAGGGCAAATGATATGGATTATCACGGCTTGGAGAATGTGGTTTTGCAAGCAGAAAAACATGGAGCTATGAATATCAAAGATGAAGTTAATGATCCTATGGAAGAAAATGATCATGCGTTAGAAAACATAGTTGAAGATAATGGTACAAATACATTGATCCATGACACATTTAGTGGTAGAGCTGATCATGATGATCAAGATGACTTTGATGATGTTCATGATTTACCAGTACTTGAGAAGGCATACGAGCCCCTTTATGAAGGATCTGAAACAACTCTTCTCTCTGTTGTATGATATTGAACTTGAAGGTTATGAATGGTTTATCAAACATAGCAATCTCACGGATGTTAAGGTATGTGATATATGTCAACTTTTTTCATCTATTTTAATTGTTGTTAGTTCATCACTAGTAAATAAAGGATGAAATATGTACCATTAATAGTCTTTATATGAACAAATTATTTTTTGTTGTAGATTGATTGGTGAATTTTTGTTGCCACCATCAAATATTTTACCTTGCTCATACCGAGATTTATGTTCCATTATGAAAGATATCGAAATGGAGTATCAAGCAATAGATGCATGTCCCAATGATCATATTATATATCATAAACAACAAGAATTTGCAACAGAATGCCTAGAATGTCATATCAATAGATATCAAATAGATCAACTAACAAAAAAAGTTCCTCGCAAGGTTCTTTGTTATATTCCCATTATTCCATGTATGCAACGATTATTTAGGTGTGAAAGCTTAGCACAATTTATGGATTACCATGCATGGAATAGAAGTGGAGATGACATTCTTTGAATGCCTGTGGATGGTTCTACATTTAGGGACATGGAGGAGAAATGACCACACTTTAAATAAGAACCTCATAATCTCAGGCTTTCATTGGGAGTGGACGGTGTCAATCCATTTGGAGAGTTGAGATCTATTTACTTAGTCTGGCTTGTGTTTGTTATCAACAATAACATTCCTCCATGGATGTCAATAAAGAGGGAGCACATAATGTTTTCAATGATTGTTCCAAGTATTTGTTTACATCAATTTTCTTTAATGTAATAGCATCGCATTTGTCTTATTTGTGGCATAATGATATATTTTTTTCATTCAATAGTCATGTATATTAATTTATATATATTGCACTAAAATGGTTATAATAATTATGTAATGTTTATGTTCATTCAACTAGGTAAGTACCAAGTTAAAGATATGAATGTATATATCGAGCCTCTTATCGACAAGTTACTAAATTTATGGAATGGCGTCACTATGTATGATGTCTCCAAACCAATAGGACAAAGACAATTTCAATTCCATCCAATGCTTGTATGGATAATTCATGATGCCTTAGGGCTAACACATTTTTGTGGTATGTTATAACATTCGACTACACTTTAGCAATATTTAATTTGATGAATTAGATATCATGTATGTGTTTAAAATAATCTATTCATTATATATAATTAAAAAAATTGACATATTTAATCCAATTATATATCATCTTGTAGGTCTTCAAACAAAGGGAAAATTTTTATTTTCAATTTGTGGTCCAAAGATGAAATCTCATCATTCAAAAAGTTTAGGAAAGCAGGTGTTTGATGAGTATAGGCACTTCCTCCATAGAAATCATAAGTATCGAACTACTGAAAAACATCTTTTCAATCGGAAAGAGGAGACTACATCAAAACCATGAAGAATGTCACCTAGTCTATGGAAGTTGGAATATAATAGAATTAATCATCAAGGTTATACATTGGATCAAATTGTTTATCTATCATATATGATATGTTTTGAATTTATATTTTTATATTGTGTTTTGTTTACACATGTTGTAATTGACAATGATTGTCGTTGTTAATTTGTTTAACAAATATGCTTCATGAAGGTCGTCAAGGCATTAATGGTCAGCTTCCACAAGGACTGAAAGGTTATCCTAGACAATTTAGTAGGTTGCCCTACTATAAGCAGCTAAAAATTGTGCATTTGTTTGATACAATTCATATCAGAAAGAATATAATAGAAACGTTATGGAAAATATTGGATGGAAGGCATGACAAAGAAAAAATTGTCAAAATTTGTACTAACATTCAGGGAGCCAATCATGCAATAAAAAATTTCATTCAATTAAATAGTGATGGAGACCAAATTAATATAAGTGCCCTTCCTTGGTTACTAACAGAGCAACAAAGCAATGCTATAAAAGAAGTCATACAAAAAAAATTGATTTCCCACAGGATTTGCTATGAACATAAACAATATAATAACAAAGAAACCTTGGTGAATTTGGGTTAGGGAAGAAAATGCATGATTGGCATACCTTCATTAAGGTAATTATTATGGTATATTATATACACTTGTATAATGCATGTACTTTTTAGTGTATTGTGTTTACTACTTTTGGAAAAATAATGAAAAGATTATTTTATAATTATTGCAGTACTATGTTCTACCTCTATCTCTCCTAGACAACTTTGACAACAATGTCAAGAAAGTTATATATGATCTTGGAAAATACATGAGGTAAGTAGCGAGATTTGTTCAATTCACTGTATACATCTTATAATTTCCATTTATTTTACTTGTTATGTAATATACTATATATTTTTGTTAAATCTTATTAATATATTTGTGCCTTGAATCACTTGTAGATGGCTATCATCTAAAGAAATCCATAGAGAAGATATAAATTATTGGAAGAGAAAAATTCATCATTAATGTGTGAAATGCAAAAGTGTCTACCTTCAACATTTTTCTATGCACAAAAACACTACCTCATACACCAAGTTGAGGAGATTGAATTGTGTGGACCTGTACACACAAGGTCAATGTGGATGGTTGAGAGGCACTTGAAAGTTTTGAAAGCTTTGGTTAGACAAAGAGCACATCCTAAGGGTTATATGGTGGAGGGATATATGGTATACTAGACCATGGTGTACATTAGTGAATATCTTCCTAAGTTTGCAGCAAAGATCCATATAGATCACATTTGGGATACCAACTCCATTAACAAATTCAAAGGGGAGTACCTGTTGGGGAAAAGTAGATTGAGGAAAGTGAGAGGTAATTATAAGATGGTAATGGAGATTAATTGGAATACATTTTACATATTTATTTTATGTATATTGTACTTATTTAATTTTTAATGTTTAATAGACATCAATTATAAATTAAGGTCGTATACTGTGGTATTTAACTAATTATACGTCATTTGTGAATTTCAATTTTTTTTGATACAGTTGGTCGAGAGTGGGATGCACTACATTTGTATGTTTCCAACAATCTTGATTGGATGACGGTATGGATTGAACGATGTCAACAATCTGGTCATGCATTAACATGGGAAGGTGTGGCTTCATTGGTTAAAGAAGCTCATCGTAATGGAGATTCCAATGTTACACAAAGGGAAATTGATTTAGCATATGGTTTAAGAGATAAACAAGTATGCATAAATATATTAATCACCGATATTATTTAATTATTTTCAAATATATTAATGTATATATATGTTGAGATTATTTTCTTTGCATACATTCGGCCAAGAATAAATATGTTTATGAACTAACGATATTGCAATAATTTTTACATGTTTGACATATTGCAGGTAAAACACCACAAGGCTATGTGGTGCAATGGTCATAAATTTTGAATCAAAATGTTGGATGACATGAAGAAAACTTGTGATTTTGGTATAACTACAGTCTTCAGGTGACTAATGTGTCATCTAGAAGCGACATACATCGAAAAGTATCAGAAAATCGATACTATGGGATTTTGGATGATATACTTGAGTGTGACTTTAAGTCCTTCAGATTAATTCTATTCATCATCCTATGGTACAGGCTATGATTGAATGAAAATGATCCTGAGAGAACTATTATTGAACATGATAATGGATTTACAATGATTAATACAAGGTTGATTAAGCGAGTTGGAAATGAGCCCTATGTTCTTCCAAGCCAATGTGAGCAGGTGCTTTACTCAGAGGTTCCAGGTAGATCGGGTTGGTCATTTGTTGTTAGACATGATCCAAGAGGAAGGCTGGTAAAGTATAATGTGGTGGAAGAAGAAGATACTGAAGAACTAGAGAAGATGATGTAGATGATGATCAAGATCAACGGTTAGTTGATGATGTCCCTGATGAAGATGTCGAAGAGGAAGAACTAGATCATGATGATGTAGGAGTTAATGTTCATGAAGATGATATCCATGTGGATGATGACATTATGAAAACTAATATCGATGACGATGATGATGATATGACCAATCCTTACAATGTTGAATCTAGATTGGATGATATAGACAGAGTTGGATGAAGAAGAAGATCAATGACATTGAAATGTATAAGTTATGCGATTATATTATCTATTTTATATTAATTTCTTGATAGAATTATATTTGACTTATGTGGTTACATAATTAATTCATGATGTTTTTAATTTTTATGCCATTACATAATTAATTTAATGATGTACTTTTTAATGTTTGAAAAGTCAAAAAATTAAAAAATTTCAATAGTGATGTTAACAACCTTGAAATTAGTGTGTTTTATGTTTCATGTGATCATAAAATATTAAAAAGTTAGTTGTAGAGGTGGTTGTTCAGTGGTTGACATGTATGTTGGTTCTTTTTACAATATAACTAGGTTTGTCTTCTAATCTACCTATGGAATTGCCAATTCCAATCGAAGGAAGCTCAAAGGACCTAGACCAACTGACGAGGACTTTAAAAGCCTCCTACACTTCAGGCTCTGCAAGACCGAGGAGGGTGATCCCTTAATGTGTTTACAACCTCTACACCATTATTATAAACAACATTAACAATAGCAGATAATCTCACTTAATAGCTCAACATGATAAGATAATATCAACTAGAATTGGCTGTTCATAGACAATATCAACTCTCTGGAGCATGAGATAACTAAACACAATCCATTGTATAAGATAGTCAACGATTTACAATTTGTAGCAAGCTCTAGGAAAAGAAAAACAAATATTGAACTACACTAATAATTACAACTTAGATCAGTGCCATATATCCATTGCAGGAGTTAAATTCATAAGCATCTAGAGGTTTATAATAGATTTAATACATCACATATAAGATTCCTGACAATATTGCATTACAATTTTATTAGTATGTATTCTAACCCAGGACTACTTATCAAATCCTTATACAACACATATCCACTTATAATCCCATTCAAGAATTTTAATTAATTCCTTGAATTAAAGCTAAAATAGAATCATACACACCTCAATAGTGAGATGGATAAAACAACCCTTAGTTATTTCATTCAAAGTTTAGATATGCATGTACAATGGAGAGACATGAGCTCAAATTTTCATTTCAACTCAAATGCTAGTACTATTATACAACATTAAATCTCTATGAACTCAAAACATGTTACATAATGACTCAAAACCTAAATTGTATTTCTCTAAAACCATCAGACTTTACAATTCACTCTGCAACTTCACCTAGACTCGACAAAAAATATCTAACTTGCTAACCTGTACTTCTAGCCTTGAAATCCTTCTTATAGAAAATGAAAGAGCAAACAAGCACCGGGCTAGAAAGTACACCTGTCACCAGTTAATTGGAGTACTTGGTGATATTCCAAAATTTGTTACAACAACCACCACCTTAAAAAATATTCTTGTTCATCATATCAGCTGAGGAAACTTGATGCAAAAAACCATAAGAAAACCACACCAAGAAAGCATTCAACACAAAACTGGAACCGTTGCAACCGCAACATCTGATCTGCCACCTAGTAGTAGTTCACTCCTTTTACTCCTCCTCATTCAAATACTTAGTTAACCTATTTTCATAGTCATCATCAGTTGACCAGTCAAAATTAATTACCTCATCCACCTTGGTATTATAAGGTGTGTATTTTACCACTACCCGATTCACATCCATTTCAAAAGATTCCAAAAATGAGCTGGTACTAATAATTTTGTCCATACAGCTCACCAAAAAATCATAGTCTGACTCATCACAAATTGAATTGATTTGTTCATTGATGGCCTCACTTGCTTGATCCTACCATTGTTGAAATGACCTAATTTTCCCCTGCTCATCAATTATATCAGGTAACAATGTGTTGCCCCAATCATTGAAATTCTTCACCACGTCCCTAATCTTCCTACTCAAGTCATCTGGTAAGGTCTGAAAACCTTGCAATGATTTTACTAACACATGAGTAGGATTTAATGATTGGGGCCTATTATTTATATCAAAGCTTGAGGCCTTATACATGATATCTAGATCACTGGCCCTAGGGATCCAATTTTCAATTATTGGTATTGCTACTTTCTAATCCCTATCAATATTCTTTATTGCTGCTAACAACAAAGAATATAAAGAATGTATAGATAGCAATTTTCTATCAACCTTTTCATTTAAATGCCTCAAAACAGTAGTAACAATTTCTTTTTTCTCTAAGAGAGATCCCTCTTCACTTTTGTTTAATGATGCCTCCAATTCATCAATTTTTTGCAAGAGCTGCTTCTTTGTACGATCGACAAAGCACTTTGTTTCTTCTTCAACTTCCTCTAAAGAAAGGGTGAGGACAAGATTCTAAATAGGAGATCCTAGTGTGGAAACAATTGGAGAAGCAGGAGGCACTGACCCTACTGTGGAAGGTAATGTACTGGTTCATGGAGCACTTGATGTCTCCCTAATATACTTATACCTAAACCTCTCCACTTCAATTTGCAACTCAACATTTTTCTATTGCATCTTGCTGTACTCCTCAATCAAAAGGTTATATTTTTCCATTAAGCTCTTCCTTTTAGCTTCCTCCCTTTCAGTAGTCTTTTGGGGCAATTTGGCCACATTTACAATCAAACTAGTGGCCTTAGTGGTTTAGGTCTTTGAAGCTCTCTTTATTATCAATCCTCCCTTGAAATTTGGATTAATATCAAAAACATTTGGTTTTCTCCCTTGTGGGGCCAATGCCCAAATTGCCAGAGTTTCATATTCCTCACTGAAAGCAGAGTTTTGCAATGCTTCCTTGACCTCTTCTTCAGAGTCTTGAAAGGGATTCTTAGACTTCATAATAGCATTAAAGGCTACTACATCTACAATGTCCCATTCAGGTAGAATTAATACACCAGCCTGACTCACCAATTTTCTTCCTTCTTTAGGAGTGATGTTCTTGAATTCTTCCATTAATTCAACTTTTACCTCCTCATCATTCTCCTGGTCTAACCTGTCAGGCCTTAATTCTCTTCTCTGCCTACATTTATCTTGATAAGTTCTTCAAAATTCATCCTCCATACCAATTGCAAGAATACAAGAGTTTTTACAAATGTATTGTCATCTAGAAACTCCTTGCATGCCTCCATTCTTGCATATTGTACACTTTTACCTTTCATATCTAAATAAGATAAAACTAATTCAGGTGGCCTAGGAGAGGAAGGCATACCAAATTCCATGTCTTGATCAGTAACAATAATCTCATCCATCAGATCCTCCTGCGGTTGATCAATTCTTTGCCTCTTAGGGCTTGGCTCGAATGGTGGTGATGAGGGATTGTCTTCTGGTGATGATTCTAAATCAATAATTTTGATTGCCCTAGGCACTTTGAATTTTGGACTTGGTTGTGAAGGCACTTTCATAATCTATTTTCCTTTTCTGTCCACTTCTTCTTCATCACTGCTACTATCCTTTGTCCTCTTGTAAATGGGCCACCTTTCTGTATGCTGGTATGCTAGCCTTGTTTCCATTGGTCTAGTACCTTGCTCTTGTACACCGAGACTGAATTCTAAATTTACCTTTTTTGTCCTCAATGTGCCCATGATTTCCTTGAAGTTTCCCATCAGAAAATCAATTTTCTTATGGTGGGGACTAAACTCTAATAGTGGATCATATTTCAGATCCATTTTGTGCACAACATCTTGTAGCTTACCATAAGCTATCCATTTCTCCTTGTTCAACTCCTGTTTATTCAATTCAAATTCATTTCTAATCAAGTCTTCAGGGAAATTTAACTCATGCACAAATTTTCTAGATTTTATTCTTTCTCTGAAAAGAGAAAAGAAACCCTTAGGATCATGCTGCTGCTTTGGTCCACACCTCAAATGGTAATCATTAAAAAAATTATCAAAATGCATCCACCCTCCCTTTGAAAATAAAAAATCAGACACCACTGTATAATTTGGGGAAAATGTTCCCTTACCCCTTCCAATGAGGTTGTCCTCATGAATACAACCTATCTGTGGCATAAATTCTTCAAATCCCACTCTTGGTTGCACATTGTATGGCAGTATATGAAGGGCTTCCTAAAAACCATATACTCTTAAGATAGTGCTGACTGGGTATGGGATAATGTCACCCCAGTTATGGTAAACCTTCAATTCTAGCTTCCTCTCCTTTGGCTTGAGGAAATCATGAAATTCCTCAAGGATCCTAGATATATTCACCATTAATCTAGCCCTTAATCTGGAAGAATTTTGTTTATCAAATTGCACATAACTAGTGCTTTCCTTATTACAAGATAAATTTGCAGGCCATATCTATACTGGCAATCTTTCTCTATCAACTGATTGCCTTAATTTCATCCTCTTAGAGAAAAATTTAGAATTCTTAAACAAAAACATATGTATTAGCATAGAATACCAAAAGAATTGAGTGTCAATATTATTGTTTTGCAACTTTGATAGGCCTTCATGCATCCTCTTAGCCAAGAAAGAAGCGAAGTCATAGGTCACAGAGAAGTTAGGGTGTTGTATTTGCACCCCCATGAACATATAAGCAATGGGAATTACCGTACCAGGATTAAAACCCAAAATCTGACATAAAGAATAGAAAGTGGCCAGGAAATGGTTTGCAAAATAATTTAATTTGAAAGGTTCCTTGTCACTAGGGCTGATATGAAATTTTGAACCTCCTGCCTTAGCCAAATGAGGTGGAAGTAACCTTTCTCTAAAAAAATATTTCATTTTTGCATACTCCTACTTCATTTCCTCAAGGTTGATAGGTACCAAGTCTTCACTCAGTTCACTCAAGTCAAAAATATGTTGGACCTCTTCTTTGGTAATGCTCAATAGAACCTTTCCATCATTGCCCCTGATTATCCGTGTAATAGGGTCATATCTTGCAGCCACTGTCCTAAGTAGGTCTATATCAGGGAATACATTTAGTACCACCAGCTTCCTGATATCATATATCCATCCAATTGAAAAAGGGTGAGGAAAATTACTCTGTCCATACCACAATCTAAACAATTCCAAGCCAGTGAGGGGAACACTAGCATTGGCAATGTTGGAGCAATTATACACTAACCCTTCCCCCAGGATTTTCCCTCGCATTAGGACCAATCCTTTCCTCCTATCATTCGTTGACAAGGGGAATTGATCCAGGAAATCATCATATAGGTTTCATTTCAAATATTTATTCTTGCCAAAATGTTGCTTGGGCGGTGCCATCTCAAACAAACTAGGGCTTCTTTACAACGTTATAATTCAGATAGCTAGGACTAACTAGAGATAAAAAAATTACAGGACAAAACACTGCAATTTCTCACAAATATAATTAAACTATAGTCCTAACACATTCATCAACAAGCTCACAACACATCCAACTAATCCTTTCCCAAATTCAAATGCAAAATGACCGAGAGGCACCGAAAATAAACTCATGGCTTTGTTCACAGAACTCCCAAATTTTGGCTGCAAAAACTCACAATTCTACCTTTGGCTCTGAAACTACTCTGTGAAGAAGTTAAATGCTTTGTGATATAGACCAAGTAGGAAAATTGATTTTATTTTCGATCAAATTATGCTAGCAAGTGTCTCATCCGCTATTAAAGCTCAATTTCGCGTTGCATGAACAACTCCAACCATAGTTGATGCAGATTTAAATTCGAGCTGTCTATTGTTCACCTTGATCAAATCATTGACGACCACCTTCAAAACAACTTGACACAATTTCCAACATGGTGATAAGGGGCCCACCTTACCATACACTATGAAGGAAGTCCACGTGGTAGTTGCCCGCTATATCACAATCTTGAAACTTCTGATCGCGCGATGGTGGGAAACCGTTGATCCTGAGAATCAATGATCTCATTCCTTTAACATAGTCACTAGGCATGTCATTAACCTTCGAGTAGATTTTCCATTGAGATTATAACATATCCGTCAATTTAGAACATGTGCATCTCGAGAATACTTTAGTAATCTGCCCCTTAATACATTTAAAGTTGGCTAGTGTTTCCTTTACTCTTTAGGCTTCATCAGATGAGACATGTGGTGCCCACCCATGATTTTGCAATCAACCCAAGCACCATTGCGGGATGGCAGGGAATGAATCAGATCAAATGGCAGTTGGTCAGTGATAGCACAAATTTGATCCCCTAGATAGGACACATGGCACCCACCCGTGATTTCACGATCCTTTAATTCCCAATCACAGGATGGTGGGCACTATTGATATCTAGAGGAAATAGATCAATGGCAACACTAAATCAACCCTTGCAAAATAAAAAATTCATTAAAAGGAGAAGTGGGCATTACTAGGCGGATGAAAAACAACAAGAAAACTTATTTTTTAAAAGATGAAACACGGGGCCAACCGAGACTTAGGAAATAAAACCTTGTAGAGGAAATAAAGTATTAAAATCAAAGTTGGGTTTTAATTTTAATCCGGTGACGTAAGCCTAAGCCATTAACCCTAGTGGTCATGTCACCGATGACTTAGCCAAATCATTTCATTAAATACTAATTGTGCAATGTGTAGGTTTTCTAGATTCGAAGATATGGGAGAAGATCTTGATCGTAGCCCGCCAACTTGCAGACCTAAGGTGTTGCACTGTTATTTGGCACAAGGTCAACAAAAGGAAGATGTGTGTCCTATATGGAATGTGGGGCCCAATCTCCACTATTGAGCTCATAACCCATGGTTTTAGATCGACAACCAAGATCAAAAGCTAATGTAAATCTCTGTTGTTCCTTGCTAGCTCGCAGGAGGAAGATGAAGGTTGGTTAAAAGCTGCGAGGTCAATGAGATTGCGATGCGTAGCTCCAGCCGTTAGTTTGCAAAGTGCATAGGACCTGCCAACATGGTAGTTGGTTTCTGAGATGGATTAATGTTATTCGTCATGAGGAAGGTGAATGATGCTTCATTGGATGTCAAACCGAGTTAGCCCGAGATAAACCGTTTGATCTACCAACTCTTCAAGAGATCAACGGGAAGTATTCAAAGTTGGAAAATGGCACATGGTGGTTGTTTTATCGTACAACTAGTGAAGAATTAATGAATTATTCCTTGCTTGTGTAGTCACGTCAATCTCAATCTATGTGAAGATGTTGTTGGTAATCATGAAGGGTGATCTTTGGATTCTCAAGTAGCTCTAGTTAAATGGTGACAATACATACACCACCAAATTTCTATGTTTGCACATGCATTTTTACTAAGCATTGATGAAGGTTACCAAATTACCTTGCACAATAAATACAAGAGGAATTAATTGCTAATAGTTTCATTCTTGTAGCAGTTAGAGCACTTTGTGGGCTAAGTCTAATCAAGTTTGAGTGCTTGTTTGAGAAGAGAAAATGAGTAAGTTAGTAAGGAGGTTTGTTCATTTGAGCTCACGAAAGCTCGGCCCTCCTATTCAGGAAGGTGCTTTGGTTGACAAGCCCAGGCTTGTGCCCACTAGATGCAGTAGAAGGTTGCAATTCAAGGACGTTACTACTCACTTGGTAGATGACAAAGGCAAGCAATTGGTGATGTGCTCTATTACTAGTGTCAGTAGGAAAATAAGGTATGGGCATGGCTCCTTATCTAGATGCCAACACTTGCCCATTGACCTTACGAGCAACACGTCTGATTATGTAACCAAGACCGACTCCGACTACTATCAGTATTTAGCTCACTTCAATCACGGTCTGCCCTATGATAAGGAAGTGATATATGTGGTACTATTGGCTATTAAAACCCCAAGCAGACAGACTAGAACCATATTGGGCAAGGACAAGAAAGAAGAGGAGGCTGAGGGTCTACCATATTGGGCAACAACTAGAAGCGGGTATGTATATTGGGGTCTGAGTGTTGGTAAGGGTAGGGTGGTGGGTAAATAAGAAGTTGTTGTGGTGCCTTCGTGGCAATTTGGTTTCCTGGTTTTTTCGTGTGGATAACGACAAGGGGATTTTGATGACAATTTGTGTTCCCTTTTCTTTTAGCTTTCCCCAGTTCGTGTGCCACTATTTTTTACAGATTCCATGTGTGGGAAGTTTTGAAATGAAAGTCAAATGTAATGGAGATTTTGTTCAAATGAAAATTTGTGGTGAAATTACATTTGAGCCTAAAGCTTATTGCTCCCTTGTCATATAAAAGGGAATTCAAGGCTCATTTGTAGGGAGAGAACTGATGAAATCTCTAGCTAGGTTTTGAGTTGAATATATGGGTAGAAATATATCTGTCCTTTGATGAGGAAGTGATATCTGTGGTGCCATTGGCTATTAAAACCCCAAGCAGACGAAATATAATAGATAGTCTGTTTTGAGTTTTGGATGAATATATGCAAATTATCTTAAATTGTATGCAAATATGACTTATAAGCATGAATAAATGTATAATTCTGATATATTTTCTCTCCTTATGTGGATTTGAGTGAATTTTGAATGAAATGTTAATGATGTTTTCATTCTTCTTTTGAGAATTTGTTCAATTTTGTCTATGTTTTTGCTTTGATTCAAGAAAATCAATTAAATGCTTAAATGGAGTCATAAGTTTACAATTATTTACAAAGGATTTGATAAGTAGTAATATATCAGAGAATTGAGCTCCATAATGCAAGGTATTATATGAGTAGTCCATTCTATTAAATTCTTGGGTCATTTCTGCTAATGGTAAATGGGTAACTAAATATTTAACTAATGAAGAATAAAAGAATAATATGTAAATGGGTCACTCACTCACTCCCTCTATCTCTCTCCCTTAACCCTAAACCCTTAATATTAGGTGTGTATTAAAACATTATAAAAGTATAAATTTTTGGAGTTCTATTAGGAATTGAATGATAAATGGCGATGAATGGGAAAATCTAAGGCACTTTAATATTTTCAACTAAAAAGTTAGAGTTCAATTAGGATTAGTGTTCACTTAGGGTTAGGTTTAGGGTTCAATGAATGTTCAATTTGGGTTAGGATTGAGGATGAGGTTGGGGTTTAATTAAGGTTATGAATTCAATAAGAGTTCAAATAGGGTCAAGGTTAAGGATAGGGTTGGGGTTAAGGTTCGAGGTAGGATAAGAAATTAGTGTTGAGGGTTAGGATTAGAGTTCAACTATAGTTCAAAGTTAGGGTTATGGTACAATTAGGACTAGTGTTCAATAAATGTTCAATTAGGGTTAATACTTAATTGAGGTTAGTTTTAAAGTTCAATTCTAGGGTTTGGGTTAGGGTTGGGATTATGAATCAATTAAGTAGGTTTGGGTTAGGGTTTGATTAGAGTTAGGTTTAGGGTTTAGTTAGAGTTAGGGTTAGGGTTAGGGGTAGAATTCAATTATGCTTAGTGGTCAATTACAATTAGATTTAGTGTTAAATTAGGGCAAGGGTTAGAGTCCAAATGGGGTTAGGGTTTAACTAGGGTTAGGATTAGAATAGAATAAAGTTTTTTGTTTAATTATGATATCTAGAATTTAGTATAATTTTAGAAAATGAAATGATTTGGACACAAAGAAAAAAAATAGAAA